>CAIGRS010104321.1:0-14212 GCA_903798395.1 Fraxinus floribunda | reverse complement strand
TTTTATTCTTTTGTTCTTGATCACATACTTTATTACTTTGTCATATAACTTCAACATCTCAATCCATTGATTGGTGTCACAACAAGTGGTATCAATCCTAACAAGCGGTATCAGAGCAATTCTGGTATCGACTTGTTTTGTAATAAAGTCTTTATAGTATATTTGATGGATCTTGCTACATGTATAAAATAATGTACAAAATGGTGTCCAAAATGGTCAAGTGGGGGCCCCCTATTGGAGGGGCGGCTGTGGGGCCAGCCACCCCTTCAATAGGGGGTGCCACTTGGCCATTTTAGACACCATTTTGTACCCCAAGAATAATCCATATTTGATTGTCTTGAAAGTAAGTAAAAAATTGATGAAATCTGTAGTTAGAGAATTATAAGTCTCATGAAGCTCCTGTTTGGTACATATAAAAATTTTCATTCTCATCTTTCTACTCATTTTCAACCACACATTTTTCAATAAAATAATATTTTTTATCACATGAATAACTTATTTTTTTCAACCACACATTCTCCATCAATATACTATTTCAAAATGCATTCTTCCAAAATAATGTGGCTCAAACACATCCGAAATATGTGATTAAATTTTAAATACTGACTTTGATTTATATTTTAATTTACTTTTTTAGCTGAACAAAACAGAGGCTAAATAATTTTTTTTCGTATGAAATATGTTTGAATAACATTTTTCTTTATAATTTTAAATTAAAAGGTACTCATTATGTCATGTTGCATGACATAAAATTGCCAATGTCTAAATAATTTTCTATTTCTAGTTATTTGTATATTATGATGTTCTTACAATATTTTTAAACCCGAATAAATATTGTTAAGTTAGAATAATTCTTTAGAATTTTAATGTTACTCAGTTTGGATTTCATTATAATCTCCTTATAATTTAAAGTTAAAGTCAACCGTTCATTCATAATTACTATGCCCTTATTATNGTTCATTCATAATTACTATGCCCTTATTATCTACTCGAAATTAACTCACGTTTCCCCCTAAATGATGCAATTCGATGCAAAACTCTAAACAAGAATTTCTATACTTATATCTCAAATCAAAACTTTAAACACAAACAATTTGTTCGTTCAAACTCGAAAGTTTGTAACCTTCTTGTTTTTCGAATTTACGACCCAAGAGTTTTTCCCAATGAGCCGAATATTATTAATATCGTTCCTGATCAGTTTCAAATATTGGCCTCGTGTGGTGGCCTTCTTCTATTTCTTTTAGGGTTGGTTTGGGCTCGGGCTCGTGGGAAGAAATTCATGAAGAGGACTTTGTTGGCAAAGCCAGCAATTTTGCAAGTATTAGTGAACGCAGTGCAAGATGTCAAGACATGTGTCGTAGTATAGTTGGCTATGTAATAGCGTTAACTGATTTTTTATTTTATTTTTAGAAACATCACTAATTAAATCTTATTTAGCAAAATCTTACAAAAAATACACAAATAAACAAAAAGGAAGCTAGAGCGAGGGCTTAATTTTTTGTTGTTTAAGTCTCACCTATCTAATTTTGGACAGTGTCTATTGCACTTCCAATGAAGTGAATCATATCGCAAATTGCTTATTAATTGGTAGGTAACATATCCCTCATCTGGAGAATCTGAAAGTTCAAATCAATGAAACTCGATTGCTTATGCACATCCTATATATTAACTGCGCGATAGTCGTCATTCCAAGTTGAACCACAACTCATCATAGTCAACATTTATCTCATGGGTTTGAGGCAACGCTTCCAACTGTGATCGCGGGGGTCGAGGGGGTAGTGCCCCCTCGTGGGTGTCCGGGGTTACGCCCCAGCTACGATCGACCTGACCGGTCAGGTCGCGGGTGACGAGGGGGTGCAGCAACGCCCCTGACGATGATCGACACATGTGGTACAAAATGTTTTGCTCGTAGTGACGAAATATAGAAAAAGAATTTACATAAATATAGTTAACAAATATTAAAAAAAAAAAAGAAAAAAAAGGAAAAAACACATTCTTGAATTTACTTATCTTATTTCTTATTTCATTTCTATGTACGGACAATTTTAGGCTAAATGTATCTCAATGAAAAAAAAAAGGGTTCGGCACGGAGACACCGTGTCTCTGTACCACATGGAGACATCGTGCGTGTCTCTGTGCCTCACGGATACATGGCCGTGTCTCCGTGCCTCGCGAAGACACGGACTTTTTTTTTTTTTTACATCGCACTCTTCCTGCACACAACAACAATAGCCACCTCTTTCTCACAACACACAATCATCATCATCGGATACCAAATCAAACTCACCATCTAATCTCTGAGTTCTTGATGATGAATCACATAAAATGCCTAAGAAAATAAAATTCGCAAAAGATATAAGAAAATTATTAGAGAATAGCTCTGGGTTTTTTAAGCGCAATAATAGCCCAAGAAGTAAACTAATCATTGATTCCAATTTTCTTTCTTGGACTTGAATTTTAGGAATTCCTCCTCCTAGTTCGTCGTCTGCTTTCCTGGACATTTCCTCGGTCTCTTTCTTGCTACGTTGGCGGCGGTGATCGTGGTGGTAATGTCAACGGTGGCGGTGATGCTTTCGAAGTTTGGAAGGTTGTCAAAGGGAAATCGAAATCGGGTGGTTGTGTAATTAGAATGCAGTGGGGTGCCGACGGTTGGCTAAATGAAAGAAAAACCACACAACATCAAACGACATCGTCTTGGTTGACGATTCAATTTGTCGACACGTGTACAATGCACTGTACATGTCAAAGAGGCTCTTTTATATTGTTAGGAAAAATATTCTACCTGTTTACTTGAATGGAACTCTTTATGGGGCTTAGAAAAGATGGCAATATTCTTGCTTTTGACATGGAAAAGCATCGGGCTATAATTGTCAAGGGACCTATCAAGAAACCTTCGTTTGAAAATGATGTATGGTTTGGAGGAATTCAAGGTTCGATCGTATTTGTCTACCCTTTTACATATGAAATTTTCGTTTATGTTTATGATCACGTACAATCAAAGACGTGAGGGCAAATTTCACAAAATTGAAAACGTAACTCGAACGAGGAACAATAGTGATGTTATGATGTTCGACGGCAAAAGATTGTTTCTTCTCCTTTGTATTCGATTTATTCACCAAATTTTGGGAGAAGATAAGGTTTGTTTCAGTACCAACAGATTGCGTTCAGTATTTTATTCCTTTCGTTCCAACATTGGCAAAGATCTCCTCTGATTTATATTCGCACGATCCAAGAAATATTGTCCTCCTATGTTATAGGTGATGTTCGAGCTTTGCATTAAAAAACTATTAGATTTATGATGTGATTTGTTTTCTATATAGTATTTTAGTGTCGAAAAAATAGTAATTCAAACTATTTTATATTGTTTATTTGTTTCATCTTTGAATCACGTTAGATATTAATTTTAACACGCCCCACAAGATGATGATTCATTTGAAAATTATATTAATTTTGAAATTAGTGTACTCATTTGAGTCTCAGTCAGTTCAAATTAATCGTTTGAGGTTAATGGATTCCGATACCATCTTAAAACTTGGGAATCTATCTTTAAAAAGTTGAACTTTTGTTCTATGGTGTTGAGCGACGCATCTCATCCTCTAAAAAGATAGCAAGACCATTTGTTTAAAAATGGTTTTGCCAAAAAGTCACCAAAATACTTACAATGTCGGGCCCCACCTTGTATTAAAAAAAAACATAAGCGAGCCCTACCATGTGTGTCTTCTCTGTTGGCTTTATGTGGCCTCTGCTTCTGTACATGAAACAGAGTTCTTAAAAAGATTAGTCCAAACCCTTGGTTGTTATTTATCTTTAATCAATGTTCTAAAATGCGTAATGCATTTTAGTTGAACATCAAACATTACAAGTATAAACATGCATATGTGAAACATATACGTTTGCCAATTTTTAATATTTTAAACTAGTAAATAAATAAAATAATGTATTCTATGAATTTTACACATATTTTTCAAATTTTCAAAAAAAATAAAATATAATAAAAAATATGTTGCTCAAAATCATATATACTACAATTATTTGAATTTTATACATATTATTCAAATTTTCAACAAAAACATATTGTTGAAAATTATAAATACTACAATTACTTAGTACTCAATTCGTACAATTAGATTGGACATGAACATTGGCTTAAATTCTTTTAAATGGTTCCTGACTCTTTATATGATTCCAATTCATTCTCCACTTTTTCATCCAAATCATCTTTCGTCTCATTTGATGAAAAATCATTTTCATCGAGCTCCATTATCTTAACTTGAGAATTTCTATTACCCCTTGTAGATTAAGATATTTTGTTAACCTCCTTATCATGAAAATCAGAGGCGGATGGAAAGGGGGGCTGGGATGGACTATAGCCCAACCTTGCCCCAACCTAGAAGCAAATTGACTTGTAAAAATTGGAAGACATAGCTCAAATTCATGGTGAAAATAATAATAATAATAATAAAGAATAAAAATTTAACTCAACCCAAAATATTAATTTTTTTTGCCCCACTAGCTTCATTCCCAACCCAAGTCCAATTGTTCAAATTTAGTTTAAAACTCTACAACAATTATATATTTATTTTATTCATATTCATGATACACAAATAACTCATTACCAAATTATATATTTTATTTCACACACATATATTTAACTAAAGTTTAAAGAGTTTACTTATAATCAAATAAGTTTGTTATATAACAAATATTTTTTATTGATTAAAAATAAATGACTTATTTGAACGTTATGAAATGCCACGTGTTTGACTAAACTTAAAAGTAATTAAAAAAATTTCAATGTTTATTTTCATATATTAATTATTTATAGTTGTGAGTTAAAAATTTGAAATGGATGTTATTAGCAAAATAAGTAATATGTTATATATTTAATTTTATTAGTTAAAAATATATTTGTTAGAACTTTGTTATGAGTATCCAAAAATATATTCTAACCCACATTATTATATGTGTCAAGAATTTAATATTTTAAACTAAATCTCGTGTGGTATATAGCATCTTTTATAATATAATCATTGGGAAAAAAAATTAAATTTCAGTCCACCCTAACATATCTTTCTGACTCCGTCCCTGATCAAAACCATCAACAATTCAAGATTGTGCATTATTAGCATCATTTTCTTGTCAAACTAGAGGAAGACCGAAGAAAGAGGTTCAGACTCGACGTAAATAGTTTACAACTTTACGAAAAATTATTTTTACTTTTTATTTTTCTAAACGTCAAAATCCTATAAGATGTTGTACATAATTCATGGCTTGGGTGATTTGGGCTAATTTGATTGTTTATAAAAATGGATATAGCTTTGTTAGGCTAATTTTAATACAATTTTTAACAAAAATACGTGTACATTTTGGCGTTTAAGTGTGCATATACGGTCAACGAAATGAGTTGATTGAATTGATCACGCGCATATCCCATATGCGAGATGCTTTGAAAATGCATCAAGAATATGCAAGTATATGCGTGCATTTTAGAACAGTCTTTTATTGATGTTGAATATTATCCTTAACACGTCCTGCAAGATAGTGGCTCGTTTGAGAAATCAATCTTGAACTTTGTGTGTTCTACAAATTCTTTATGTACAAATAAACAGAGAATTTCTGGTTTTTGATTATTCTTTAAAATAAAAAATAAAATAGTAGGATGAAAATGAACATTTGGCACAGACATAGGCTTTCAAAAGCCAATAAAGAAGAATCTAGGTCCGCCACATATATTGGTCCAATTGCTAAATTGTTGATGGGCCTATTTAAAAGTAGTGAAAATAGGCCCGCCGTGAGAAATTCCAAGCTGAAGATTGTTAAAAATGCATTGGGGCATTCCGAGAATTGAACTCGGGACCTCTCGCACCCTAAGCGAGAATCATACCACTAGACCAAATGCCCGACCCTGTTATGTCAATCAAATTACCAGATTTTATTACAATAGTAGCTTCATAACAAAAAATTTACCCTACTAACAATTGAGCGCGTTCACTTCTCAAAAACTGTTTCTAGAAATAAAAAAAAATAAAATTAATTAAAACTTATGTACTCACTAAGCCCATGTTTGCATTGGATTAAAATTTAATTAAAATCTTAATTTTAATCATACATTTGATGAGATTCACAATTTTTTAATCACACATTTATCAAAATCTACTAAAAATAAGATTTTAATTTTTACCAAATAGGGGAGGGGCTAAACTTGTTTGTTTCAATCTTGGAGAATCACAACACTTGGCAAAGGTTTAAAACAAAAAGTGGAAATTTCTCATATATATATACAATGTAAAGGTAAAGAATATATAACAAAACAAGCAAGAAAAAAATCCATGGTGGCCGGAGATTCATTCACGGCCGGAGATTCATTCACCTGCCGCCGTCTGCTTCATCATCGGCTCTGTTGAACTTAATTCCACATACAATTGAACAAATCAATTTAATCATTTAGAATCAAGAAAAATAATAAAATGAAATCAAAAAATTGAAGAAGAAGAAGTTAAAATCAAATTAATGTTTTCCCCTTTTCTTTAGGCTCAGAAAATAACAATTCAACACCACAAAGGCAACACCAAACTTTGGAGAACTTGGAAGCACCGAGAATTGCACACAAAGGCAGGAAGAAGAAGAGAGAAATTGCACAGTGAAGAGTGGAGTAGAAGAAGCCGATTTCTTCACTGTTTTTGGTGTGTTTAAAATGAGAACATGAGACTCCAATTTATAGGCAAGGTGGAAAACGAATTTCCAGATTTTCCTCTTGAAGATAGAGTTCACAAAAAATTGAAATTGTTAACAAGGATAAGAATATCATAACCATCCAACTTCCACGTGAACATAAGTGATATAATCCTCAAATCAAATGTCTCCACAATTGGGTATCGAGCACATAGCCCAATGAGCCGATTTCCTCTAAATACCCAACAAGATTTGGTTATATCGTTTGTGATATGGACTTTAATTATTCTTCAATCCCGGTCTTATAGCCTATGAAGTTAAACGGGCCACGATTTTTCATCATTGCTTAGAGTTTATTTGGGCATCACTAAAATACCCAACAATTTCCATTTTTGTCTTACTCGAGGACACCATCCACCTTCTTACCAACGTAAGAAAACTCAAATGCAACTATTGTCCTTATAAACTCACATTACAAGTCATCTAAAAGTGAGTATCATATGATACTCAGAACTAGTCATTACAAACCACCAAAAAAATAAAATGAAACAAGGAACTCTTCATAATTTGTTTGTTTATAAGCTAACTATAAAGGTTGAACCCCAAGCTTGAGGGCCCCCCAACGACCCTGCCCTGGACTATCGTGGAAGAGGTAAATCGCAGGATGTGCCTCCCAGGAGCCAGAGTGGAGAGTTTATGGATAGGCCTGTTATCTCCCGCTTGCAACAAAGCCAATTCCACCTTGCGGGGAAGCGAACTCTGCACACTACCGCGCTGAGTCCTAACCGCCCTCCCCTTTGCCACTGGGAGATTTGCCCTGGGGGGGCGTTTATAAGCTAACTATAAGTTCCATGTGCAGTGGCTCAAGAAGCATAGAAAAACATCCCTCTATGATACTGTGGGCAGGCTTAAATCCGATAATTAATCTGAATACCATTACATATATCCTAAGATGAATCATCGGTTTGTTGCTCTTTTGATTTAAGATTTGAGTTTGTTACTGAGAACATGATCGTTACCAGAATATTTCTCGAGTAAGTGGTAAAACTTTTCTCTCTGTTATCTGGGATGATTTCGAGCTTTACGATGCAATTAAGACCTGATTTGCTTGTCGATTGATTCTCGAGCATTCTTCAGGGTGACAATCCAATTTCTTTGCAGTTACATTACTCTTCCACTCTATGCATTAATCATTGCGCGTGCACGTTTCTATATTTGGTGGATACATGTGATTGTCACAATTCTTCCCAATTTGTGTATATATTATATTTCATTAACATTCCACCACCAATTGTGCTAAGTGATAAAGTTTTGATCCACCATACATTTTATTCTTTCTGATTAAGATGCCTTATTTTCAAAGCATAACTTTATTCTTAATAGTCCAAGCTAGATAACTTAGGTGATGTGGGTCGGAACAAATTCAGTATATACATATCATACGTGTTTAGTACGTTAATCTTAGCTAAATAACTAGGGTGATGCGCGTCACAACAAATTCAATATATCATATCATGCGTATTTATAAAAAGTCCATATAAATAAGAGAGTGTTTGGTGTGGATTAAAATCAGATTTTTAGTAGATTGTGATAGAAGTTTTTACAATGCGTTGTTGAAAAGATGTGGGACCCATGAAAGATGTTGTTGATATTGTATGTTTGACTTTGATTTAGATTAAAATCGAATTTTATTCTGATTCAAACATGCCCTTAATATGTTAAACTGAATAATTCTAGACATGATTAAATAAGAAAGACGTGTATCCATAATCGTGTACGGATTAAAAACTAATCTTCAGTGTATAACTTTAATCTTAGCTAAATAATTAGGGTGATGTGGGTCGAAACAAATTCGGTATATCATATCACACATGTTTAATATATTAAACTGAATAGTACTAGACATAATAGAACAAGAAGGATGTGTATCCTGCATTGTGTACCAAATTAAAAAATAACGTTAGGGTATTGGAAATGTTATATCAAGTATTACCTTCAGTGTTGCATTCAACAACATTAAGGCCAGGCCACTAAGGTAATGGCATAACCACAAATTAATCCAAACTTTGGTGGCCCGCAAGGTGAGAATATTTGCCGAAAGGTCAGAATTAGAGGCTTCTAGTGGGAAGAGGCCTGGAATTTCCATCGTGCGCCCACGATATCCAGTCCTATATAAGGTTTCAACTGTCACATGTTTTATCAAATACAGTTGAAGAGCCTAAATCCTAAGAAAAATGGCCAGTCTTGTCCCAATTTCCATTTTTCAGTTTCTACTGTTGCTCTTACAGTTGTATTCTGGTATATTTTCTATGTCACCAATTTCTTTCACTTATTCACCTTTGGTCAAATTACAAATATTCAATCTTTTTCGTGTAAACGTATATTAAACTGTTAGATAGCCCTGTAGCATGTGCGTTTTTTAATCATCGAGTGAGCCCCTTGTTACCGAGCACGTTCAATTTGATATTATTGTTTGAGGAATGCTAGAATGCATACGATTTTGATTCAATCTAACCTACCAAACATCCCTAAGTGTCATGTATTTATGTATTCATCGTGCGTAATTCATTTTTTCGTTTAAAGCCGTCTTTAGAACGTGTATGAACACATAGTCGTTCTTGAGAAATCCGAGTACTGATACTAATATGTTCTTGTGAAGGTAAAAGCGATCTGCAGTTGAATTATTACTCAGAGAGTTGCCCAAGAGCTGAAGAAATCATCAAAGAACAAGTCACCGGCTTATACAATAAGCATGGAAATACAGCCGTTTCATGGATCAGAAATCTCTTTCACGATTGTATTGTTAAGGTAATAATATATATTCTCAATCGAACATGTTAATTTTGGTCTACCCATCTGTTCTCTAACGAGTTCGACTGACATAATTTGCATGACGATTCATTGTAGTCGTGTGATGCATCATTATTGTTGGACACTGTAAATGACATGAAATCAGAGAAGACATCATCAAGAAGTTTTGGAATGAGGAATTTTAAGTACATAAACACTATCAAAGATGCCCTTGAGAAGGAATGTCCCATGGAAGTTTCTTGTGCTGATATTGTGGCCCTTTCAGCAAGAGACGGTGCCATCTTGGTATAAATTTATTTTACTTGTATGTTTAAATTTTTTGACTTGCTTTAAGACCATTGATTTCGGAGTTCTGCTATAGGTACCTATATCGGAATTCTATAGAAAAAATATCTACTCACAGCATTTTTCTTGATTTCGAGTGACAAAGACCAGCGAAAATAGCCCCGAACTCCATTTTTATATGATGGGTTTTTGCCTGATTTTGTGACATCTCGTGTTGTAGTTAGGTGGGCCACGTATCGAGATGAAGACAGGTCGAAAGGATAGCAAGGAAAGTCATATAGCCGAAGTCGAAGATTTCATCCCCAACCACAATGACAGCATCCAATCAGTTCTTTCGAGATTTCAATCAATTGGCATTGATACTGAAGGAACAGTAGCTCTTCTAGGTACGGTGCCCTTGACCTCTTGAATTCTCGGACGTATATATCGTGCATATATCATACACGTGTATATATGAATGTTTGAAATTCTTTTGTTTATGCACTCACTACATAGAATGAGTACTCAATGCAAGAAATTTTCCACAAATGTAGCCGATAGTGGACAAGATCATAGCACAAACATTTTCCTAGTTTATATACGTGCATGTATCATATACGTGTAACCTTATTTATTTTTGTTCAGGTGCTCACTCCGTAGGACGAGTTCATTGCACGAACATTGTTCACAGAATCTACCCAACAGTGGATCCAACCTTAGACCCTGCGTACGCCAACTACCTCAAACGCCGGTGCCCTTCCCCAGAACCCAACCCGAAAGCAGTCGAATACGCAAGAAACGACCGCATTACGCCGATGTTGCTTGATAATATGTACTACAAGAATATTTTGAGTCAGAAAGGACTGTTGCTAGTTGATCAACAGCTAGTTTCTGATCCTGATACATATCCTTTTGTGGAGAAGATGGCTGCTGACAATGCTTACTTTCATGAACAATTCTCCAAGGCTCTACTCATTTTATCAGAAAATAATCCACTTACAGAAGAGCAAGGAGAGATCAGAAGGGATTGTCGATACGTGAATAGAAATTGAACAATAAAAATTACTTGTCATTACCGCTATGAGAAAAAGGTTACAGTTTCTAATTTACATTTTCTCGACACGAATGTGCACGTATTAGACTTTTGATGACTGGAATGTAATCAACACAACATTTCAACCGTCACAAAATCCGGAAGTGACAGTTCGAAATTTTCCTAAACAAAAAATTAAAATCCTTCAAAGTTACGAAATTTTCATTGGCCCCAAATAAAGGAAAAAGAAAAAGGAAAGTGCCCAACATCGCTAAGGTCCTGTTTGTCAGTTTGTGATTGATTTTGAAGTCCAACAAAAAAATGTTCTAAATATTTGGTAAACTTGAGGAAAACTGATTTTAGATTTGTTTATAACTTCTTCAATATCTGTAGTTAAAATATCAAATTTAACCCTAAATAAATTAATATATTTTCTACTATATGGACTACACTTTTTTTTTCTTTCTAATTTTATAAATTTTGAGATTTAATAAATATTATTTTTTTCTTTTAAAATAATATATTGTATTAGACAAAATATTAATTAGCCCCTATTTGTTTAGCTCAAACTCAAAAATTTAGTAGATTTTGATAAAAATTGATGAAATATTTGTTTGAAAATTTGAGGAAATATGTGATTGAAAATAAATTTGAGGAAAAAATAAATTTTTAAAAATGAAATCAAACGGGTAATTATAATATATGTTATGAAAAAAATAAGTTCTACAATACTGTAATCGATTATAATATACAAGGACATAAATATAATCAAAAGTTGTTATCGACATTTGGACTCTGTTTGTCTTGACACTTAACACTTCATTTGTTTAGAACGAAATCTCGTTCGGAACATGAGAGTTCTCTACATTTCACAATATTTTCGATATTTTAAGTATGTTCTTGACATTTTATAAATGTTTTATTTACCCACTTATGGGGGAGAAGTGAATATTTAGCTCCCGTTTGGTGCACATTATTTTCAAAAAAATGCATTTTTTTTGTTGATGTGATGGGGAATATGTGGTTGAAAAGGAAGAAAAAGTTATTGATGTGATGGAAAATATTATTTTATTGAAGAATATATGGTTGAAAATGAGTAGAAGAATGATAATGAAAAAAAAAATGTGACCCAAACAGGGGCTTAATGCATAATTGACATACTATTTTAAAATGAATAGTATAGGTTACGCATCAAGTTATTATTGGTCATACAATTTTTAATTATATAAACAATTTTGTCTTCCTTCTGGCATTTAAAATTGTTAATGAGGGCATTTTGGTCTATATTATAATAAAATGAACGTTGAAGAAATTTTATATATTGTTTACAAATGACTACGTAAAAGTAGACATTTTTTACAATTTCCTCAGTATTAAATTAGAAGTACAGTCTCGTCTCAACTAGTCCATATTTGTCGGGATTAAAATCATATATTTTTTTAATAAATTTTAATAAAAATTGATGAAATATATAATTTAAAAGTCGTGAGTATTTATAATTAAAATTAAGGATCGTGTACAGGTTGGCCATGTACAACTATTATATTCCTGTTGAAAGATACTTGTCATATGATTCCAAGTTTCTAGGTAGCAGCTACTATGAACTTGTCACACTGTGTCTTTGCCGACTAATTTATTTATTTATTTTTCTCTTTTATTGATTGGCTTTTCCGATAAAGAATTGAAAAGTCTAAGGTGAACCCATTTCCTTAAGTTTCAACTGATTAAGGGCCTTTCTGAAAATTGTGTTTTAAGAATGGGATGGGTGGTTTTGTCTTGATGCTTCTTTGTATTTTTATGTTCAAGTATTGACCAAACAGTGATCGACATATTTTACGTTGGTGGTCCCAAAATTTGATGTTTTTCAAAAGGGTGGACGAGTACTGGGGGCGTATTTTAACATATATATATATTGGACGAACGACTAGTGGGGGCTATTTTTCAAAAGGGTTGACGAACGACTACTGGGGGCATATATGTTTAGGTGGTACACTACATTAATGAGTAATTTTTTTGCCACATAAGCATGATACTTAGCATATACCAACCACGATGCTTAGGAGATCAATTCGCATGCATTTATATATATATATATGTCCACCAGTAATCGTTCGTCCACCCTTTTGAAAAACATCATATTTATTTATTTTTTAACTTTAAGGGTGTGTTTGAACCACATTATTTTGAAAGAATGTATTCTAAATTAGTAGATTGATGCAGAATGTGTGGTTGAAAAAGAAAGAAAATTTATTGATTTGATGAAAAATATTATTTTACTGAAAAACGTGTAGCTGAAAATGAGTAGATGAATGAAGATGAAAATTTTAATATGTACCAAACAGGGGCTAAATACTCATTCTTGAACTTCGATCAATATCGTGAAAACTATAATCATTAACCAATTAATACAAGGTGAAACGATAATTTTTTTTTTTTCATTTTCGGAAAAGCTCAACCCTCAAATTTAATTATTAATTATGTTAAAATAATTCTTCATTAAATTAATGAAATTGTTCAGTCAAAAAATAAAAGTTTAATCGATTCAAACATCCATGATAATCAAGAAAATTAATTAATCACACTTTTGGAACATTATCTTATTAAGCCCCCGTTTGGCACCCATTCATTTCTCTTTCTCTTTCTCATTTTCATTCTCATTTTTCATTTCAACCACACATTCTCCTAATAAAATAATATTACACACAAATCAAAAACTTTTCATCACTTTTCCACCACACATTTTTACATCAATCACTATTCTAAAAAAAATTTTCAACCCAAAATTATTCTCATTCTCATTTTTCATTTCAACCACACATTCTCCTAATAAAATAATATTACACACAAATCAAAAACTTTTCATCACTTTTCCACCACACATTCTTACATCAATCACTATTCTAAAAAAAAATTTCAACCCAAAATGGGTTTCAAACAGGGGCTAAATTATTTAAGAGTACATAATTATCACAGAAAATGAAAATAATATTATTACATCAATGTCTTAAAGTTAGGGTTTCATCAATGAAAATCTAACTCTAAAAAAACAAACTGCATACGTCAGAACACACGAATTTATGACACCGAAAAATTATTACCGTTAAATTAACACGTGTCAGGCACATGTTTTCTTCTATCTCTTTGGTTTCTCATCTTCACTATTTTTGTGCAATCTTATTTTACATCAATTTTGATATGGATTAACATTATGTCAATTCCTATATGTATATCTGTGTGTCGATGCATAATTGACAATTTTTTTTTATAAAAAAAAAAAAAAGCACTTTTCCATTCAACACAATCTCCCCACACGATGTAAGACAAGATGTCAGAAAATTACACTTGGCATAATTCATTTTCGTATGTTTCTTCTTTATATTGCTTCTTAATTCCCTGGATTTCTTCTCTAACACTATCTTTCTCTCTCCCATT
>CAIGRS010104264.1:0-13401 GCA_903798395.1 Fraxinus floribunda | reverse complement strand
CCCCCCAAATTTTGATTTTTTTTTATAAAAATTCGTATTTGGTATCGATTGAAATCTAAATTTTAATCTAACTCAAAGTTAACAATTAATTTTAATAATATATTTCATGGAATTTATAACTTTAATTTACTAAAAATTTGATTATAATTTCCATTAAACAGGGGAAAAATCACAATAAATTTGAATTTCGATAACATTCTAATTTTAAAAATTCTCCGACGATGTATGCTAATCGAATTTACAAATTGCTTATGTCATCTCAAAGCTTATTTCGACAATTACATTATGGGCATATCGAATAGTCCAAATAGATATCGAAAATAGTTGTGAGTCTTAAAGAAAAAACGTCTAACTCGCATTTTTTCAAAAAAATTCAATTATTTCATTAACATTTACTATTTTTGCGATACAAATTTCTCAATATAATTTTCATCATTTTATTAGGGAACTTTTATATGAAATATGAGATAAAACACTCTCGAAATTTTACATCCGAAAAAGTCATATTTTAGGGAACTTTATATGAAATATGAAATAAAAAAAACTTTCGAAATTTTACATCCGAAAAAGTCATATCTCATGTAAATTTTTTAATGCAAAATTACATGGGGTATAATTTTTTTTGGACGTAACTTTTCGAGTGTAAAATTTCTCTCAACTTCTTTGCAAGTTCAATTGTGCCCCCCTAACTTTTTTTTGTCTGCGTCCGCCCCTGCCGACACGACACGACACATCGTCGATACGTTGATTAAATTTTTTAAAAAGTTTTATTTATATAACAGAAATTTAGTTTTATACTGATGCGAACCCCTTGTAGCAATTGTAGTTTCGGAACCCACAACAAATTAGATCAAACCCAAGAAAGCCAAAATCAACGTTTGAAAAGCTCGGCGCAATAAATTATTGAACCAAAAAACCAGGACAATCGTCAACAATATCTTGACTTATGAACCGTACTTAAATTGTTGAACGCAAGAATCTAATTCTTGATAAGTTCGAAATTAATTCAATGAAGAACGAGAAGAAAGCAATATGCTCCCAATAATATCTCTCAAATTGTGTGTTTTTACAATGAACGGTGTCCTATTTATATGGTACCCATAAAACTTACTTAAAAGGGGAATTAAGCCTTAAAAGATATAAAAAATATACCATACAAGAGTTTTGACTAAAATAGAATTCTAGGCGAAATTTGAATCAGTTGAGTCTCAAATTGAGATGTTATGGTATCATTTTCTGATTTACCTGTAGTGACAAATCACCTTACATTCTTCCTAAACCAGCCTAAGAAATACCCCCAAAAACTAATTCATGGTTTCCATGAGCATTACCTATATGTTCCATGGATTGGAAATAGCTGAAATTGTATTATGAAGCTGACACCTAATTAGTCCTTCGTGATTGGACCACGACCTCTCTGAAGACTTGCTCCAAATCAGAATTATGACATCCTGGAAATCAATACTTCAGAATATGATTCCTGCTATTTGGTGTCTACATTAAAATAATTTTGAACCTCTACCTTTAGTTCAGATTTAAATAAGTGCACGCACGCATGCATGCATGCATGCATATATCCAGTCAAGCACATTTTGCATTCAAACAAAAAATTGTGGAGCCCCATAGATAAAATAAAATTGTTCTGCTTCTCTATCTTAATTGTTCCTACAAAGTAATGCACATGGAAAATAAATTGTTCATAGGAAAGAGCAAAGGAAAACGTTGAGAGTGATCATGATTTACGAATTCCAGGTTGCTTCAAGTGCCTTGGGCTTTGGACCTCAGTTGGCTATGCAATTAGCAGAGCGTTTGTACACTCAAGGTTTCATCAGGTTCTCTCTCATCCTATGTTCTTCCATAGTATGTCTTGGCAACATCTGCTCCACTTCATGAAGTCTGAATTTTTTCTTTTATTTTTTTTATTTTTTTTTTTGAAATTTAGCCCCTGTTTGTCCCACATTATTTTTTTTCATTCTCATTCTTCTACTCATTTTCAACCACACATTCTTCAATAAAATAATATTTTTCATCACATCAATAACTTTTCCTCTTTTTTCAACCACATATTTCTTATCACATCACTTCAAAAAAATGCATTCTTTCATTTTAATGTGCACCAAACACACTCTTAATCATCAAACTGGATTAGAAATCATGCTCTGATTAGTGATGACAAGTCTTGTTTTGCAAGTATTTATTTCTCTATTTCCATTCTTGGCAGTTTTACACATTTGAGATCATTAGGATTTGTAGTTCATACTTAAAAGACTCCAAGGAGAACTTACTTTTTCTTCAAGAGATTGACTTAATCAAGTAATGTCTCATTTTTAAGTGATAACTCCGAAAAAATATTACTGTGCTTATGGGGAAGCGAAAACTCACGAAGGAACACATTTGTGTGACTTTGGATTCCTTTTCCATTTCAGTGGTATATGTCATTAATTGCAGGGATATAACGAGTCAGTGTCGCCTCTTAAAATTTACATTAGTTATTGCAGCTCATGTGCTTACAGCTGTAGTAATAGTGAAAGCAATTTTATGTTTTGGACATTTTAGCTGTAGAGTTTTGAGCGTAATCCCAATGGTCACCAGTTCGAGTCCTCTCAGGGCCACTGAGGTGAGTATCCGGCCGTAAACTTCAGGCCTCGTGGGATTAGTCAAGGTGCGCGCAAGCTGGCCCGGACATCCACGGTTATCAAAAACAAAGTTTTGAGTGTAATAATGTAACCAGATTCAGTACCTCAGTGTGAACGTGACATCTTTTCTTCAATTCTGCCATTTGACGTTGTATACTACCATAATCATAATCAATTTTTCTCACTCTCTTATTTTGGTTGATTCTGCTTTAGTTATCCTCGTACAGAGAGTACATCATATCCATCTTCATTTGACTTTAGAGGCACCCTTAGAGCACTAGACAACAATCCAGAATGGGGAGAATATGTGCAGAAACTTTTGGCTGATGGCTATGTAAAACCACGATCAGGGAATGATGCAGGCGATCATCCCCCAATAACTCCAATGCGTTCAGCTACTCAGGACTTGCTTGGTCATGATGCTTGGAGGCTCTATCAGTATGTCTGTCAACATTTTCTAGGGACGCTTTCTCCAGATAGCAAATACACAAGGTAAAAAGCTTTATTTTCGTATCTTATGTGCGTTTTGCACAAGTAGCGTAATTAGCAGTCAATCTAATCTTAAATTCTTGTAATGACACTATGATCCTTAAACCTTTGATACAAAGCTAGATCTGCTAACTTTTTCATGAAGCTAATCGTAAATTTTGTCTAAGGGCTTCTGAATTGAACTAATGAGATTTCACTCGGTGTACTATCCGTAGCCTCAAATGTAGTTGACTGTAGACGTGTTTCAAGTTTAATCTTGATTAATGCGATTTCCAATTCTATAATGAAGGTGCTTTATATAACTTTTTACTCTGCAGAATCAGACATCAAAATATGTATATGTCGAGAACATTCTGCATTGAACTGAAGATGTAGTTGAGGAAGCGCTAATGATACACAATATTGAACCAAAACTATTTTACCATTTAAGTTTTAGAATCTGTATTCATTCCAGTCCTGGATTTCTTTACAGAAATCAATAAGGATATATAATCTGTAGCATGAATAAGCTATAAGCATTTCTGTATGGCTAGCCTTCATTGAATTAGTGGGTTAGAAGTAGTGTTTATCTCTGACCTTGTTCCCTTTCTTATCTAGTGATTAACAACTGACCGTTGTGTATTGGTCACCATAAGTTAGTTCATTCTTTTCGTGTGCACTAGAAAGTATGTAGTTCGGTCCATATTAAAACTAGGATAGCTGGGAAAAGAAACCTCGAGCTGTAGCCATATGGTCTTGAGGAGAACTCATATGGAAATGGCTAATAATCACTAGTTAAAACATCCAATTACAACTTGGAGCTGTGGATAATTTTTCTCTTCTAGATCTAAGAATATGTAATGTAATAATTAAAGATAGCAGGTTTTCCTGTTACCAGTATGAAACAAGGGAAAAAAGTTGATGAAATACACCCACATCAAGAAAGAGCTAGGGTAGTTCAGGGAGAGAGCACTATCAGCCTTTCTTCATTTTGTTGCTATTTTTTTTCTGCACCAGTAAGATTGGATTTGGTTGGAACCTTTGTAAGACTAATAATATACTATAAATTGTCTCTTAGCTAGTCACTGATTGTGCAGTAAGATGGTGTTAACAATTTGAAACCCTTGCAGGGTCAAGATTGAATTTTCAGTGGCCGGAGAATTATTCCACTGTATTGGGCACCGTGTTACGGTCAAAGGATTCACATCAATTATGCCGTGGTTGGCAGTCAGTGAAAAAAGTCTTCCTCTGTTTACTGAAGGGGAGAAAATAGAAATTTCACGAACTGAGGTTGATGAGGTATAGAAACCCAACCCTTGTAATGACTAGTTGTTTACTGGTATATTTATACATTCTTGTCCTCTCCTCTCCTCTCCTCCCTGGACCTGCCTCTCTCTCTCTCTCTCAGTTTTGTGCTGAAAGCACGGCATCTGTCTCTATTTCATGTATTACCACCCTATTTAAATCTTATCATGTTTGTATCCTTATCAGACTGCACTATGAAATAAAATCGAAAACAGTACAGAGCTCATACTTGGTATAGTGCATTCCATTTAGGTTGCTAGTAGATTGATAACTGAATATTCAATAAATATCAACAAAGAATAAAATAAGGAAGTGACAAAATTTTCTGTTTGTGTGGATGTATATGTATGCATGCATCAGTTGATAATACAGTTGAGGTTAGATTACAATTTACATCTTAAGGCCAATAGTTATTCCTACCTTTTTCCCTTGCATACTGCTAAATAACTTCTTTCACTAAACTTTCAGGGGAATACACAGCCTCCTGACTACCTTACTGAAAGTGAGTTGATCTCACTGATGGAAAAAAATGGAATAGGTACAGACGCTTCTATTCCTGTACATATCAACAACATATGTGAACGCAATTATGTGCAGGTCAGTAAAACTTGATATGTTGTTTTTGTGGGTTTGCACTCATTTCAAAAAGCGCTTTTGGTATTCTATTTTAGAGTATTTTTTTTATTTGGATATATAGGTACTTTAGAAATAATCCTGCCTTTGTATAATAACTTCAGGTACAAGCTGGAAGGAGATTGGTTCCAACTGCTTTAGGAGTCAGTCTAGTAAGAGGCTATCAGTGTATAGATCCAGATCTCTGTTTGCCTGACATTCGAAGTTTCATTGAGCACCAGATCACTCTTGTAGCTAAAGGTCAAGCAGACCATTCTTCAGTTGTGGATCACGTAATAAAGCAATTTAAAAGGAAGTACAGTTACTTTGTTAAGCAGGTGACGAAATAACAATGTCTTTTTATCTTGTTTGATTTAATGTAAAGCCATTAACTCCTGTTATTTCTTTTCCATTATGCGTGGTAATTATCTTTTCTTAAATCTATCCTCTGCAACTTGCGGTTTTGGAAGGGGGAAGTTTGATAATGAATAAAAAATGTGCTCTCTCCCCCAAGCTCGTGCTTCTGGAACCATGTTTCACATTGCTTTTGTTGTCTTTCCGTAAGTTTTGAAAGTACGAAGCTTGTGATCAATTGTCTATAAGTTTTAGAAGTATGACAAATATACTGTTTCTTGTCTATAATATGATTGATTGCCTATTTGCTATTAAGCTTGTTTGCTTTATCCCTGATAAACTTGATGTACGTGCCTGGTGTAGATTGAAAACATGGATGCCTTATTTGAAGCAGAATTTTCTCCACTCTCAGATTCTGGACGATTACTTAGTAAATGTGGCAAATGCTTGCGGTACATGAGGTACATATCTTCCCAGCCATCGCGGCTCTACTGTGGAACATGTGAGGAAATTTATTACATTCCTCAGAAGGGTACGATCAAGGTAAACTATATATCACTTCGAGTTATGTTTCTCAAATTAAATTAATCAGTGCCCGATGATCATATCTATAGATCTGAGTTGTTCCTTATGGCAGTTCTAATAATAGCATGCCTGATCAATCGTACTGCTGTCTTGAAAAATTATATTATCATCTTGTGAATTTGCACCAAATATTATTTGACAATTACCTCCTATAACTAAAAGCTAATTATTACTCCTTTAATTTTATGCAAGCATCTTTTCTTCTCCTTGCAGCTATACAAGGAACTTACTTGCCCTCTGGATAACTTTGAGCTATTGATCTTTTCAATGCCTGGCCCAGAGGGTAAATCCTTCCCTCTCTGCCCTTATTGTTACAACTCTCCTCCATTTGAAGGCATCGAGACTTTATTTGGTGCTGCTAAAACTGGTAGTGCCGTCAAGCCAGGAAAGGGAGCTGGCATGCCCTGTTTCCTCTGCCCACATCCGACGTGCCAGCATTCTATGATATCACAAGGTGTGTGCGCTTGCCCGGAGTGTAACGGTACACTTGTGCTTGACCCGGTAAGTGCTCCCAAGTGGAGGCTGTACTGCAATATGTGCAACTGCCTTGTTTTCCTTCCAGAAGGTGCTCATCGAATATCTACAACTCGGGATCATTGTCCTGAATGTGACTCAACTATAATAGAAGTGGACTTCAATAAGAAAACTACACCGTTGAAGGATGGAGCTACCCTGCATGTTGGATGCCTTCTTTGTGATGAATTATTGCATTCACTCGTGGTGATGAAGCACGGAAAGTCATTCTCTAGACACAGAGGTCGGGGTCGGGGAAGAGGGAGAGGAAGAAGAGGTGGGAGAGGACGGGGCAGTAGGAAACAAGAAGACCCAAAAATGAGCTTCCATGGTTTCTGATTGTGGTAAAATATTTATTTTTACACTTCTTCAAGGTTTTTGAAGAGAAAAGGGACTGTTTATTCAGAGTTGAAAGTTCATGACTTCATTCTGCTTTATATAATCTGTTGTTAAAAAAAGAAAGAAAGAAAGGCTGTTAATATTCTTTATGTAATTTAGTTTTAAAAGTTAAATTCTACCCCTGCTGTGTTACATTACTAGTGAGAAAAGATGTTGGGTATTTTTCTTTTTATATTGATGAAAACTTGCAAGGGCTAATTTATATGACGTCTGTTTAATGTAGATTTTTTTTTTTAAAAAAAAAAAAACAGATTTTGTGGAAAGTAATATTTTTGGAAAATGTATGGTTAAAACGTAAGGAAAAGTCATGAGTTCATGTATAAAATTATTTGAGTAATGTTATTTGTATATCATTGCGTACATAATGGTCTACAGATAGATGATATGAAAGAGGGAGATTATAATAACAGAATTTATTTTCTTCTCTTTTTTTTTTTACCTCTCTTTCATATCGTTTCTCTATATCATTATGTACACAATGATGTACAAATAACATTACTCATTTTATTGGAAGATTGTATGGTTGAAAATGAGAGTAAAGAAAAATAAGTTTTAAAAAATATCTACCAAATAGGAACCCGTTTGATGTACTCAAAATTGAGCTACTTGCTTTTCAGGTGATGGAAGAAGCACCTCCGTCTTAACATTCTCTAATCTCTTGGTTATCTTCGAAATCTTTCCTGGGACAATACTTTCGAGTAGTTGAGCATTCAAATTATTGACCCAATCAACACAACAAATTTGTGGTTAATGTGTTTATTTTCGTCTATGCGTCTGGACTGGCTAGTTCAATTTAATTCTGGTTTGATTTAAACCCAATTGGCATGTGGAATTATATGAGGCCGTTTTTTTTTTTTTTTTGTCCAAAACGTACTTAAAAAAAATTTGAATTTACGTGTAATATTATCTTATTGAAGAATTTGGTTGAAAATAAGTGAGGAAAATATATTTTGAAAATAATTGGGATTAAATAAGGGCTATATATATAAATTTTTACTGATTTTCAGAAAACTAATATAAAAAATTAAAAGAACAATTAATGCTAGGCCAGTCCAAAACTTTTCTAACTACAAAAATATAAGGCTTAGAAATGAATGAATAGTAAAATATTTGAAGTTTTTCACGGGGAAAAGTAATAACCATTAGAAGGAAAACTATATTTCGTAATATAAACTATAATATCCAGACAAGATGCATGTTATACCAGTAAACAATAAAATACAATATCCGATAGGGATAAACCATATGTATAGAAAAAATTTCACAAATGTTTTACATCCACTCACATGTGTAGGGCCATCGAAAAAAAAAATGAAAATAAAAAAATCCATCCCTCCTTCATTTGTGAGTGTATGTGAAACCAACCACCCCACACCCCTTCTCTAAGTGTAGTGTCACGCGTTTTCTATAACGTGAATTTATGCCGCAAGTGCACGGTGTCAAGTTTGTAATATAATAAAATGTCAAACCCACAGGGGATTGATATTTGAGTTCTACCGAGTATTATAATTGTGTAGTTTCAATTTTATTCAGACGTTCAAATTCGTATCAATGTTGTTATTTCAATATAGTGTAGATGGACTAAAATTGGCAAGTCAATAAAGCAAATCCTATGCCGAATAAAATTTATCTCTATAATTTAAATCCAATACCTCTATTACGAATTAAATGTATAGAATTTTAATGCATGTGGTTCTTAATTCAAATGAGCCTCAAAGATTCTTATTCTCTCTCGAAATCTACGAAACCTAAGCTATGTTGTTCTTTGATCACGCCTAAATCTCCTTCTCTCGAGTGCAGAAATTTATGCAACAATTCATTCAACTAGTGACCAATTAATTGAATGCATTAAACACAAACAATATAAATAAACTAACGGAGAAATCCAAAAGAGTTAATTTATATAAAAATCAAGCATGTCTCAAGTTGATTATATCAAACCCTAGATCTAGAGGTTTAGTTCATGATGAAGAAAATTGACATAATGAAATTAAATTTGAATAACATGGATAAGAAGAAAGAGTTTAGAGAAACTATTTGATGTAGCTTGAATTCTTCTTCCAATGGTGTCAATCTTCCATTCTTTTTCTTGATTTCTTCCCCGATTGTGTCTTCAATCTTCTTGCCTTTCTCTAGCAGTCAAAAAAACACCTTTTGGTCTTCCCAAAAGTGTATTTATAGTTTCTTATGGTTGTAGGTCGAATTGGAGTTGGAATGGACCGGATATCTCTTTAAAAACCTATTTTTTTCTTTACCCAGTATGCGGCGCTGCGACGTTAAGGTCTGGCGCTGCAGCGCCATCCTTGCAGTTTTTTGTTTTGTTTTCTGCTGGCGCCACGACGCCAGCCTTGCAGTTTTTTTTTCTGTTTTCTGCTGGCGTCGTGGCGTTAGGGACTGGCGCCGCGACGCCAGCCTTGCAATTTTTTTGGTTTTGTTTCTACTTTGTTAGCTTCTTTTTCACTTCTTTCTTCATCATTTCTTCTCCAATGCATGTCTCTCTCCACGATCCTTAACATGACTCCAATTCAAGCTCCAAATCACTTCATTTCGATCTAATTTTCCTAGCTACAAAACAACATCAAAACACGCATTAAAACATTTAAAAATACTCGAGATCAAACCAAAAATTAAGAATGAAAGGTACTTGTTTAATGAGTTTAATACACTCATCAAACACCCCCAAACTCAGTTCCTTGCTTGTCCTCTAGTAAACACAAACAATACACAGAAATAGTTAACTCAAACACACATTAACATACCATCATACGATTCAGATAACTTTTTGGCTGGACAAATTAATTTCGTGGCTTAGCGTTGAGAGTATGATATCGAATTCATGAGTTATTTCCAAGTTATGGTACCAAAATCAAAATTTTACATTTCCATTGCAAAACACGTGCATGAGGGGGAATCGAGTACAACGTCATATATTCATAGGCTTCTTCATTTCTCCAACCTTAAAAGTCACTTATCTCATTACTCCGCTCGTGGATTCGCACGCCCCCAAACTCATTTTCTTCTCACTCCATTTCTTTCTCTGAGGTAAACTCTATGGGCTGCTAACAATACTCTTCACTCTCTCAAGTCTAGATAGTTGTCACTAAATGTAGTTTAACACATCAATAAATGAAGATTCTCCCTTTTTTTCTCGATTGTCTCAACTTCCAAGAATCAATTAAGTTACTAGCCTCTTGTCAAATGTTTCATCCTCTAAAATGAGTGTTTGGGGTTGATCAAAGCTATAGTGTCTTTTATTTTTATTTCCCATTTGTGTGGACCTCTATCCATTAAACTTTCTAAATGACACTTATAGCGAGCTTTAGGTCGATGACTCCCGAGTCGGACGACTTTAGGGCATCAAGTATTAAACTCTTGCAGGCCTATTCACTCGAGTCATAAAGACTACGAATATATGTTTCACAACAAAATTCTTATAGTCATTCAATTTTTTTTTTCTTAATCAGTGCGATGTCCCTTATCAAACACTCATTCTCGAAAATTTACTTAAGGTTTTTACCCAATTTTCATCATTTTGATTTTGACAGTCCACACAACTTTTAGCACACAAGGAAGCCACATTTACATCCATGTTGTCCTACAATAGTTCCAATATCCAAACTATATGGGTGTAAAATGCTGTTTCATTTGGAGGCTTCTTTTTTTTTTTTTTTGGCTCAAACTTCTAAGGTCAAATTTCACATATATCATTTATGAATTGGCCTATTCATGTTCACATGCTCATATATCACAAATGTTTACAGGGATAGGTAAAATTCTAATTCAAGCACATAACTCATACCGAATCATGTTCCCAATCATATGCATCATAGCTAACAATTTTATCCAACCCACACAAGCATGCGAGACTAATAAACACACAATTTTATTTTTATTTTTATTTTATATAACATGCACATGCAATCAACACACAAAATCGAACAGTACACCCCCAAACTCGAAAGACACATTGTCCTCAATGTAATAATGAATAACAAGGAGAGAATACCGTAGCGAGGACATTAAATGTCCTTGTCGTCATCCGGTGGGGCAGGAGGATGGGAGTGATTCGGGAGTTGAGGTGGAGGGGGAAATGCAATCCCGAGGTGTGCAGAAGCTAAGGCTGCAAAGCAGTCATTCTGATATTGAAACTGGCTATACATGGAAAGTTGTAGCTGGTTCATCTGATCTTGCATGCCATCCTGCCAACGGGTCATGCGCAAATCCATAGTCGCAAGTCGTCTAAGAATTTCTCCAATAGGGTTGCTAGGCTGTGTAGGTAGAGGAATAGGCGATGTTTGTGACGGTTGAGATGAATTGGCAATAAACTAATTTGCCGATATCTTAGATCGGAAATCCTTCGTTAGTGATGGTTTAAGGTGTAAAACTTCGTCAGCCTCCCGTGTAGCGACACTCGCGTGAATACATAGCTCATGGATGAGAGATGGATGGCCTAAGTTGCTGGTAGGTGCTGCTAGGATGTGCAAGATGCTGTTCTGGATCACTCCGCCCACACCAATAGAATGTCCCATTTGGATTGCATAGTTCAAGGTAGCTCGCTCCCTTGTAACCTCGTTGATGTTGCTGCTAGGGACTAGTTTGGCAATAATAAAGTGATGCCAAACTTTACAATTAAGCTTTAATTTGGTGACGGGGAAGTTTGTCACGGCGCTAGCATTATGTTTCCATTCGGTCCCCTCTCGTACTAGCATGTCAATAATAATATCCAGGTCAACGCCCTCATCCCATAGTCTTGAATAGTCATCATCTGGTATATCAGGTGTGTGGTAGAAAGTGTTGATCGAGGCACTATCAAATTTCACCCAACGACCTCGCACGAAGACTTTGAAGTTTACATGTTCCTTAGCATTTGCGTAAAATTCCTTAACCAATGGGATGGAGCAAGCTCGAGGTGGTAATGCAAATGTGTTCCAACCTAAACTCTCAATTTGCTCTGGCAACAAGTTATCAAACCCTCTTTCCGTAATACAATTTTGGTGGACCACAGAGTACCTATACCTCTCTTCAGCAGCGGCACTAACGAACTACCTACGATCATAAGAAGCGGTGGAAGAAGAAGAGTTGTTGACCTTAGACTTCTTTTTTGGTGGCATTGTGCTTTAACTCACTGCAAGACCAAAATTAGGGGAGAAAGATACCAAGTTAGACCAATACTTGAAGCCTAAGTAGCAAAATCCCAGTGACAAGGATAGAATTGATTCGAAAATTCAGGTAGGCATATTCTCAAACACTTAGTATACAAAAATCCAATTAGGCACATAGCAAACCTCATTAGAATCCCTACAACCCAATTAAGCATTATATTCCAAGCAAAATATCATTTAGACAAATTTTCAAACACTTTATAGGCAATAATTTAATTAACACATGTAGCAAAAACTTAGAATGTTCATACTATCCAATCAAGCATCATAATCCAAACCACACTCCATTGAGGCAATTTCTCGAACACGTTGTAGGCAAGGGTCTAAGTAACACATGAGGCAAAAATTTATAATGTCTCTTCAACCCAATCAATTAACAATTTCAAATCAGGACACAATATAGAGATTATTGCCAAAAACCCAGAAATTGAAAAGAAATTATGTAGAAACCATAGAAAGTTCTTACCTTAGCCTGTAGAACTGTTCACACCCAATGAGCTCTATGAAAATGTTGAAAATCGATGCAATAATGAATGTGTGTGAGAGGTGGGGGCCGAAATTGGGTGTGTTTTGGTGTAGAAGTGTTAAAAATTGATTATTTGAAGATTTTTGCACAGGAATATGGGTTTGGGGACGAGGGTTGCGAGAGAGAGTGTGAGTGAATTGGGGATGAAAAGAAACTGACCAAATAAGTAAAAATAAAGAAAAAAAATGGGGTGACGTCGCAGTGTTAAGAACAGGCGCTGCGACGTCACCTTCTCTGCCAGTTTTTTTTAACTTACCTCCCCCGACGTAGCCCTGTTCATTTCCACTCTTGGGTTGATGTAATGATTCTTGAAATTGTACCTATGAAGCAAAAACAACAATTACTAAAGTCGCTAAAACAAAATAAAAACATCAAACGAATTAAAAGCAAAGGATTAGAACTTGGGTTGCCTCCTAAGAAGCGCTTCTTTTACGTCATTAGCTAGACGTAGATGTGAGTTTATGTTGATTCTTTGAGGGTTATTTTGTCCACATCTCAATCCTTCATTCCATAGTAATGTTTGAGTCTTTGTCTATTTACTTGGAATGTAGAACCATCCTTGCTCACCAACTCCACCGAACCATAAGGGAATACCTTACCAATTACAAATGGTCTCGACAACCTAGATTTGAGCTTTCCAGGAAAGAGTTTCAACCGAGAGTTGAATAAAAGAACTTGTTCACCCGGTTTGAATTCTCTCCTTAGGATTATCTTATCACGCAACAACTTCGTTCGCTCTTTGTATATCTTGGCATTCTCATATACATCATTACGGAACCTCTAACTCATCAAGTTGCAGCAACTGTTGTGGACCTGCTGATTTCATGTCCAGGTTTAACTT
>CAIGRS010104258.1:0-17379 GCA_903798395.1 Fraxinus floribunda | reverse complement strand
TGCCCATTAAGGTGTAATGATAACACTAGTTAAATTGTCCTTTAAAACGTTGAGGAAAAAAAAAAACCATTTAGGCATGCCTAAATATTAATAAATCATAATCATAAATTGCGGCTTTATCAAAGAATAGCTAACGTTCCAAAAGTAAAATTTGTACTAAATATCGGTGTAAATTAGTCTTTTAAGTTTCCTAATCTCAAAAAGCACCATTTTCTGTAATGGTCACGAAAGTGAGAAACATAAACATGCATATAAGTACCAAAATCACTTAAAGGCCGTTTGACATAGTTTTTAAAAAGTCAAAAATGAGTTTTAAAAATCGAAAAGTATTTTTTTTATTTCGTTTGATTAATTTTATAAAAATATTTCTTTAAATTAATAGAGCCTTTAGATTAAGTCAATCCAACTTAACTTTTTCTAAAAGCATTTAAAAATATGAAACTCTTTTAAATATTAGTTTTCAAGTAAAAATTAAGGCAATTTTCTCCAAAACTATTTTCAGGAAGCAAAAGCAAAAGTTTTGCCAAATGACCTTAAATATATTTGTTTCAAAAGGCAATTGTCAATTTTTTTTATTTTTTATTTTTTAACCAATCCCTGTAAAATAAGCCCAAAAAAGTAAGGGGCATCAGAATTTTTTGGGTTACTTTTTTTATTTTATCTCATAAAGTATTATTTTTCTCTTATCCTTTTCTGTATTCATAAAATATTAAATAACATAAAGGACATTTCAATAATTCATCAAATTAATTTTGCTTAAAAGTAAGTAAATATTCAAATATAAACATTAAGCACAACTTATTCAAACATGCATAAGTTTATTCTTCTTGTTCGTAAATTTTATTTTTTTTAAGCCACATCCAAATATGTTTGATGAAAGTCAATTATTGTATTGACAATAATGATTTGACATCATCACATTCATTCATTTAAAAAAAAAATCAATTTTTTTTTTTAAATCAGCTGTCCAACTTTTGCCACATCAAACATTGTCAACAACTCTTGTTAACCATCATTATACAAGTAGATTAATTCTTGTACATAATAAATGTGAAAGTTACATATGATGTGACTTGTGAGATGAATCTAACACTTGCATTTTTTCAATATTCATTTTAATTTATTTTTATTGGTGATGATATTGCAATTGTGAAATACCGCTCTTACTTTTCCTGTAACAAACTATTTTATTAAGTTTGGCAAACTGAGGCGTAGAGAGTAACAGTATAATAACTGGGCTTTCTCGAGAAAATACCCAGTTGCTATTTCTTCGTCCTTGGGTGCTCAAGATTTCGAGTTCACTTAAGAACTTGTACCAAAGTTGTAAATAAGCAAAGGCCTTTCAGAAAATGGACTTCAACTTCTCGTGTGGGCATATGAGTCACTTTTCTTAAGTGTACATCTTCAAATCTGCTGAGGTCCAACTATTTTTCTCCCTTTTATTCATTCAATTTACCTACATTGTAGAGGAATTGTTCATGATAAAATGAGGGATTTTCCTTCTTGTTTTGGTGAAAATGGTGTACAAATTGCTGATTCTTCATCATCAAATGCAACTAGGGCTGCCCAAAATCTTGTCACGTGTGTTTATCAGTGTCAATTACAAAGCATTTCTCGTTTCATCACCGTTACATGGACCAAGTATTTGATGGGCCAAGGATTCAGTGTTGGAATTGAAAATTCAACGATAGTTGACATCAAACCCTGGTTGTTTTCCAGGAGAAAAGGGTTCAAGAAATTGGAGGTGGGCTCTAATTTAATCGACATTTATTGGGATTTATCCTCTGCAAAATTTGGTTTTGGACCAGAACCCTTGGAGAGTTTCTATGTAGCTGTTGTGTTTAATCAAGAACTGATTTTACTTCTTGGGGACTTGCAGAAACAAGTGTACACGAAAATAGATGTGTCCCCCTTTTCTTGTAAAGCAGTTTTTGTTGCTAAAAGGGAACATATATTTGGGAAGAAATTGTACAATTCAAAGGCTCAATTTTGTGACAATGGAAAAGTACATAATATTCGGATTGAACTTGACAGTGTTGGGGATAAGGATCCATGTTTAGTAATCAGTATAGACAGCAAAGAAATGATAAGAGTGACACATCTTAAATGGAAATTCAGAGGCAATACCACAATTTTGGTAGAGGGATTTCCAGTTGAAGTTTATTGGGATGTTTATAGTTGGCTGTTTAGTAATGTTATGGGCAATGCAGTTTTTTTGTTTCGAACGCGACTCTCGACCGAGAACGAGAAGTTCTGGACTCACCAGTCTCCTCTTCCCAGTCCCTCTGTATTGAATTGGGATGGTTCCCATAAGTTTAGTGATCCTCAGTTGCAAGATAAAGGATTTTCATTGATATTGAATGCTTGGAAGAATGAATAGTAAGTGTGTTTATGTTTGCAGATTTTGTGCTTGTGAAGAAATAAAGATATACTTGGAGTGATATTATTTCGTAGGATTCGTGATCTGGTAGTTCTGACAGACATGTTATTACAAGGACGTAGAACACTTAATGCACATTTGTCAAGCTAACAGTACAATAGATAATATTTAACTTCTTTTTCTTTGTTAATATTGTCTTGTATTGTCTAATTTACCTTGATTGTGAAGGATAATATCATAAATCTTTTCATTTTGTATTGTCGAGTCGTTTTTAGTAGTGCATTCCAAAAGCATTTCGAAGATCTTCATACGAGGATGTGTTGTGTTGGTTTGGATTTGTTTAATTTTGGCATCTATATTTCTTGAGCGTTGCAGCTGGATAGTTTGTTTAAATACAAGGAGACTGACAAGCTGTTTATGTTTAAACTTTCTGAAAAATAAAGTTTTATTAGTAAAAATGTAATTTTGAAAATCATTTTAATAAAATAAGCAAAATCAAAAGTGAGTTTATTTATTTATTTATTTATTTTTGTTGATGTAAGAAACCGTAGCCGCTACCTGCCAACAAAGCCCTGATCACCCTCGAAGGGGCGGAGACCTGACCACTGTAAGTGCACATTGGATAAACCTCACTTTATGTGCAGTAGTCCAAACCACACATGAGAGGTAAACTGCACTAGGCAAGTTCGGTGCGACATGCTAGACTGAGGAAATGTTGGTAGTGAATTCGAACTCGTGACCTTCGATCTCCACGTTTACCTGTTCCACCAACTCGACTAATTTATTTTTAAGTACAATGGTAGATGTTCAAGTTTCTTTTAACTGACTTTAGTAGGACCACTACGAAAGTTGTGTATGAAATTTAGAAATTTTGAACAATGTGTTACGCTGTAATATAACAAATCAATGCACAAAAGTGAGCGACGAGTAATCGCATTCTGCACATTTCTTCTTTAGTAGTGCTCGGCCCTATCCATTCTTGACCCAAATTAAAAGAAACAACAAATTATCTGATTTTCCGCTCAATTACATCTCATTGACGTTGTTGTCTGTGAAAATCGACGGCTGCACAGTACAAGCTTGTAACACTTGCATATAGATCATTATAAAATCTCGCTGCAACTACAAATTTTCAAGAAAAAGAGTACATTGAGATGAAGCTACATGATTCTGACTCGATAAAAGAAAAAATGCCATCGCGCTAAATCCAATGGCCTCACAGCAATACTTTTACAGTCTTGGAGTTCTGCACTCTCCGTGCCCTCAGCCAAAACTGGTAGATCCCAAGAAGGCAACACAGAGAAAAGAAAAGAGAAAGGAAGAATGAAAAAGCATGAAATTCACCATCAACTAACAAGAATATATGTTTTGTTACCTGGGATTAAGCAAATTACATAAACACGAGAAGAAATAACAAAACGCAACTCACCATCTGGTAATGTGGAATGACATATTTTGGTGATCCAGTATCTAGCTTTAGTACATTATAGCTCAATGGCAGCGTTTCGGGATGTAAAGTCCAAAGGAGGGTTGAAGCTAATCACTGCTCTAGCAGAGGTCCGATAATTTTGAAAAGAGATGGATCCATCAAAACTAGAACTGTCTTCCTTCTCCGACTATGAACCTGTTTGGCCAATCCTTTAAAAAAAGTAAAACAAGTTAACCTTATCCAAACAAAAGTCTAAGCTTAAAAGTTACTTTTAGTTTACTTTTTCGCCAAACATCTTCGACCAGAACCTGATCTAGTCATGCATATAACCTGATAACAAAACAAATGAATAGGCATTATGAACCTGACATCCTGCTGCAAGGCAGTTTGTCTCAAACCCTTTACAGCTTGCACTTACACTTCTTCTGGCGTTTATGTTTGACATAATGAACAATTATAGCCTGCTAAAACCGAGTTGAAGATGAACGACAAACTAGCATTTCCAATTGAAAAATATTTGAAATTACGCACCATGCATTGAGAACACAGATATTCCAGTCATGAAAGCATCAATTTCAACAACCAAGACCATGACCGATTTACCCGTCCCTCAGGTGCTTGTCTGCAGATTAGAGAAGAAAGTATCAAATATCTCTCAACGATTTTTATTTTTTTTGGGTCAAAAAGAGATTTTCAATATGTTTACTATTTCTTTTTAAGTTGACCTCTTTTTCTTTTCCAAACTATCGCAACTGTCACAATATCCTCAAGTATGAAACTATATCAAGCCATGGAATGCAGCCATAACCAGAAACTCAACTTTGATATGGTTATTTTGAGTCTGCAAACTTACAGTCGAATTGTTTGGGCTTTTACTAGAATGAGCAACTTAATGATTAAGTGCTTCTTCATCAGAGTCCACAGGTTTGCCCTTTCTCCAAATGTGATCCTTTGTATTCTTGGAATGATTTGCACTTCTTTTGCCTCACAATTCCAGGATTATCATTAGTTGAAATTCCTCCTGCTGCTTTTGTTCTTCTCCCCCTATAAGAAAGCCCTTAATGGCTTTCTTTTCAGGTATGCATAGGTATGGGAGGCCAGGTATATCAGTCCTTCGGAAACCTTGTCCATATCCTTCCATTTGCGTAGTTTTCCTGTAATTGCAACCTTCTGTCAGCACACCAATCCACAACCTTGTTGAACTCTCTTGGTTTATAAGTAACCGATCTCCTATTTTCTTTCACTAATTTTTCCAATTTCTTCTAGTAAATAAACTGCTTCCCATGGTCCTTGTAGCTGAGTTCTGATAATGTTGGCTAAAAGCTTAAGCAGTCCACTTCTACTTCCAACATTTTTAATCGCTCGTGTTTGCACATACTGAGACCCTTACGAACTGCTTTTATCTCTGCCATGTAACTATTGTAGTTGCCATGGTGTGCATGAAAAGCAAAAATCAATTCACCTTTGTGATTTCTCACTATTCCCCCTCCTGCTGCCTGCCCTATTGTTGACTTGTAAGTTGTAGCACCCATCAGTATTCAGCTTGTATATTCCTTCCTTGGGTTTTTGCCATCTCATTATTTCTGGGGTGGGAAATAATGCAGCTTGCCACCTAATACACCATAGTAGCTAGCTATGTTCAGATCTCCTTTCCAGTTTCTTTTCAATATTAATCCAGCTCTTATAAGCAGTTTATGAGCATTTTCTCTCCAACTTATCCTTTCTGCTATGATGGGAAGGTGTCTATGCTTGCTGTCATCTTGTTGTGTCCAAAAAGAGTACCTTCACACTTGAAATGCTAATCTGACACAGTGCTTGGGCATGTTTTGCATTGGAAACAAATTACAGAAGTAACTCCACACAAGTTTCCCCCTATAAGAACAGAGGATATATATATATATATATATATATATATTCAGTAGAGACATTCATGGAGCAGCATTGACATTTGGATGCCAAGGATATTTGACATCATTGTTGCACAATGTTGTGCACCGGGCACCAATGGTGCAATAATTTCCAGCATGAAAAACGAGATCTTAAGTGGGACGGCTATATGCCATATGAACTTAAATGATGATAAGCGAGTCCTCGTGGTTTTGATTTCCTCCTAGCAAGATTTTGAAGAGAACTGCCCACTGCTAGACAGGATCCTAAATATTTTATTATTGGTTTCCTCCTGCAATGGCATTTCTTTAATTCTTAGAACTTCATGTTCTGGCAGCACCCTTTTTAATTTGGAAGTGTCCCCCTCCACTGGTCATACCAAAATAAAATTTGGCCTTTTCCCAGCTTCCAAGCTATAATAAGTTCCACTTCTGCCTAACTTCTACTAATCTTTTCCAGGTGTATGAATCATGAGCAGTTTACTGATACGTGCACGGGTTGCAAGTCTTTACATTATTTAGCTATCATTACTTGTGCCCATAAACACCCCTGTTTTCTAATTCTCCAACATAACTTCCATGTGAACATTTGAGACAAGTCTTTCAACATTCTGAATCCCAACCCACCTTCTGCAATGGTTGCAGGCTTTATTACATCTAGCCCAGTGATATTTCCCAGCAATTCTAGTATCTCCCCAAAGGAATCCATTAAAATTTAATTAAATTCTATTGACAACACATGCAGGTGGATGTAGCACTTGCAAGAGGTGAGAAGGCATAGCTGCCAATACACTCTTTAGCAACATAATTCTCCCTCCTGGGGAAAGAATATTTTGTTCCCACCCTGCTAATCTGTCTCTTATCTTCATTAACTCTATCTTAAAACCCAAAAGTTCGAACAAAAATCAAGCCAAACTTAGAAGAGTACAGTCGAGCGTGGCAACGAGTATTAGCTTCCCATTTGGTGAAAACTTGGCAAAAGACATCGCAGGAACCTTATCATCAATGAGCTTCTTGACACACTTGCCTCCGTTTCCCAAATCTTACAGGATCCATCGTGACTCCCGGAAACTATTAACAACCCGTCTCAATGAAAATTCACGGATATGACAGGTATCGACTGTTCCTGGGTCACGAGCAATGATTTACTAGGCTTCACATCCCATACCCGAATCGTCACATCAAACGACCCGAAAACGATTAAATCGGACTGGGGGTCAAAATCCACTCAGCAAACGAAGTGGATGTGCCCGTTGAGAATCTTGACGGACTTAGCGGCACGTGCGTCCCAAATACGGAGTGTCGATCGTCAGAGGCAGAGCAGATATAGGTGTAATCTGAGGACCATGCAAGGTCCGAGATAGTGGTGGCAACGAGCCGAGCCGGAAAAAAAAAGCTCGAGACGAGCNCCCGTTGAGAATCTTGACGGACTTAGCGGCACGTGCGTCCCAAATACGGAGTGTCGATCGTCAGAGGCAGAGCAGATATATGTGTAATCTGAGGACCATGCAAGGTCCGAGATAGTGGTGGCAACGAGCCGAGCCGAGCCGGAAAAAAAAAAGCTCGAGACGAGCTCGAGCTTTTTTAGTCCGAGCTTTTTTTGGCCCGAGCTGAGCCCGGCCAAAAAAAATGAGGCTCGGCCCGAGCTTTCTGCCCGAGCCTTAGCGGGTCGAGCCGAGCCCGAACCGAGCCGGCTCGGGTTTTACCATTTTTACATGTTATAAATTAAATAAAAAAAGCTCGGGTCTAGTTTGAGCTTTTTGTGCCGAACTTTTTTGGACCCGAGCCGAGCCCAACAAAAAAAAATGAGACTCGGCCCGAGCCTTGGCTCGTTGTAACCGAGCCCGAGCCGACGAGCTTTTTTGCCACCCCTAGTCCGAGATACCTTCGGAATGGCCAACCAAATGGGAGAGCTGTGTTATGGCTTCCGTAAACCAGACTGAGGATTTTGTCCAGGGAAGCATTCAGGCAGAGGCAAAGAGTTGGCCTTTTTGGAGAACTTCACACACGAGACGGCTCCCTGGTGGTTCTTGAGTGTTTTCTTCAAAGGGTACTGCAGCCTTGGGTGGTTGTCGGTGCTGCTTGCCATGGCCGGAAAAAGCAATGCATGTTAAGCATTTATAATTGGGTGCATGGACTATGCATCCTTGTAGTAAAGGATGGAGTACACATAGAATTGTCCTTGTAGTAAAAGATGGACCCCTCCAATAGGGGGGTGCCACTTGACATTTTAATCATCCTTGTAGTAATGGATGGAGTACATATAAAATTATCCTTGGGTGCATATATATGTCAGCTAACAATTTTTTGAGTTAAAGGCGCGTGTCGTTAATTTATGGATAGATACAATTTTTCTCCAAATAATGTCCTTTATTGCATAATCAATCTCTAATTACATAAATCATCTAATTTTACTCTCTCTCTCTCATCAATTTTTGTTGCATTATAATTTCAATGACTTATAATTTTATCCAAACAAGCCCTATAGGTAGGTAAGAGATTCAATAATTTATTAGCTCATTCCATTGTTTGGAATTATAAGTCGGTCGTATGAATCTGTGATAGATTATTGGACTACCAAATGAAATAAGCCTTCAAACATTATTCACGTGCCAATAAATTATCCTGCCAATTTGTTCCTTCCACTAACTTAAACAAAGCACGAAGTAAAAACAAATCGGAAAAATGTAATTTCTCCTCCAAAAGAATCTCAAGATACAAGGATCGCTAGAGGGAAACACCGTGCTTGCAATATCCAGTTCAAATTTCTACAAACAGGTTCGAAGTAAATATTGAAAATACATATGTTTAACATCAGAAAATGCACATATTACCCTAGCTATCACTTGGAGCAGGCATCAATAGAAGCTTTTCTTCGGATGGCCGTTTCCCCCCAGACGATCTCTCTTCTGCTAATAGTGACATTAAATCACTGCCATTTGCCAGGCTGTTGAACTCGACAGCTTTGGATGGGGCTGTAGGATAACGTCGTTGACAGAATGTCATCAATCTTTTAACAGATTGCAAGTACTTACGAGTCGTCTCATCATTCATGATGTGAGCAACACTGTTTGTGTAGATCTTTTCACGTGCAGAACGTTCATGAATACCAACCATAGTGACACCAATAGGCCAGGGGGCATTTCCAATGGCCATTTTAATGTAATGATCCATGGCAGCTAGATAGTCCCGCTTCATACAGCATTCGACAAACAATAGCAATGCTTGCCGAATATCATCAGGAAGAACCTAGGAAACAGACAAAGCACTGTATAAATCATTTGACTTGATAGTGATATGCACTCGTATGGAACGCATTGAAAAAGAATTTAAAAAATTGGTAACTGTAGCTAGCAAATACCACAAGCAGAGAACTGATCTTCACTCATCAACCACAGAGAGCGAGAGAGAATTAAGTGCACCAGCTATATGTAAAGAAGCCAAGTCCTGAGGACAGTAAGTAGATTCTGGAAAACTAATTTGCAAGATAATCAACCTACTAGGCAACAATTACTGTTTTAACTTTGGAAGAAAGATAATTCAAGTCAAGATTTGTTGGCCAATTACAGTTAAATTGTAGCATATTGCCATCACTGGATTTCTTTCTATCGTGTCTTACATCATATCATGCAGCCTCAAAAGAATTTTAAAACAGCAGTCAGAGTTTTTAGAGGTATAGTACTGTTAAACAGCATTTATCAAAGCCCAGCATTTCTAAAGATTCCAAATTTCTAACAAGACAATCAGATCTGTGCATTCTATACCATGCCGCAACCAACACCCGGTATTCCCGTATTCCACCCCAACCTAGAAAAATATTAATATATTTTCCTTAATAACGTGTATCCAATCTCAACTTACTTAAAATACAAATTTTTCAATAATTTTCCTTGACATTTTCCACAATAAGGTACTCCTCTCCCTTCTTTCAGTATTATATTATTTGTCCATTTTCCCCTTGCTCTTTCCACTTTTCCCTTAAACAGCACTTGATATATAGCAGGCATAACCATGCAGCACAGCAGAATCACTTCTACACTTGCAAAACTTCTTTGGCAGAGTACATAAATAACACAGACGTCGGAGTCAAAACAAAATTCAGCTATAGAATTGTCAATGTTGAGATACTATACAATTCAATGCTACCTGTTCCGTTCCTCAAAAATATACGGAAGATCATATCATATCACAGCCTATGCTTTAAAGGCAACCAAATACTAGAACACAAAAGACCCTACCTGAAATATTACTTCCACCTACATCAGGCACATGGGCAATACACGTGCACTCTATGGGTTCACACAAGATTGAGATACATTATGAGGCTAACAAGGTCCAAGGTAAAATTGCAATCTTCATCAAATAATCCTCTCCTTAGGGAGCACACTGTTCCATCTCATTGTCATATGTTCTTGAGTGACATTTTGGGAAGCTATCCCCATTCAGATTAGTTTTCTGTCTTGAGTCGCCCACTCTCATCCTTGCTCAATCTTGCTCCTGTTCTCTCTCACTCCATGTGCTTTAGACTGCAATTGGTTGGCAACTTAGATTGGACATTGTTTGATGTCATGTCATTAAAGAGCACTATTAGATTAGTCTTTGACTGGGATGAGCTATGGCAGGAAGTGGAAGTATACACAGGATTTGATGCTCACTCGCGACGTTCTTCAGAATGAAGATTAACAATAAATTCATCCCTTTCTACCAGTAATAATAATAAAACTTTGTTTAAGAGATGTAAATGGGTTAGTAATTAAACACTACCAGCTCTGCAGAAAAGTAAAGATTAAGATAATCGTGTCATATGTCATTGGTCCCATGGCTTTTTTTGTTAGCTTACCATTTTGCTTACAAGTGCCAACGCTTTACCGGTTTGTATTAATATTTTTATGTGACAGTGCAATAGATGATAATATATAGATCATTGCTAAACTACCTTAAATTGTCACTTAACAGGTGAAATTTGTAAGAACAAAATAAAGGTATTATATCTTCAAAATTTCCAGATAATATCTACAAAAGTGCAAGGAAAAAATCTTTAAATTTAAATATTCAACTTTAAATTAGTTAGTTTCAGTTGTATCCAGACATAGATTCAGGATGCCTACCAAGGCTTACATTCTACTATCAGATAATCGTATCAATTGAAGAATCAATAATATTAAATGTGTGTAGTCAAAGAGCTGCAGCTCCTTTCCTCGCACCGCTGTAAAATTAAAGCCATGTAGAGAAGCTAGAAAAATGAGGGGGAATTGAAATCCATACAACTCATAAAGATCAAACGTTAAAAGTGTAAAACATATAATTATTGACCACAGAAAGGTTATGAACTACAGATTATCAATGTGTTCTAAATTGGTAACACGAGATAAAACTTATTTGCATGAGGAAGAGAGATGCTACTTGTACTGCACCAGAATTACTATAGAAAATTCCACAAATGCATCCAAAATCCTCTTACAGCTTTGAAGATGCATTCGTCAGTTGTTACGAGACACAGAGTTTTCGCTCCATATAAGGGAATTATCATAAACATCTATAGAGTATGTTCACCCATCACATGATTTCTTCACCCCTTCCGCTACAAGAACACAAGACTAAGAGCACATTGCATGAGAGGAAGAACTAGCAAATTATTCAATTTAAACACTCAAAACATATAATTAACACTAGTGCTTGAGCAAGAGAAAGCAGCTAATGAAACTAAAACTCGAACTAACCTTCTTTCTGCAGAACTTAAACAGCGGGTTCAAGTACCGAGCACACTGCTTAAAAGTGGCAACCATTGACTTTCCTTTGGCAGTTCTCTTCTCTGCCTCGCTCATCTCATTTAACTCCTGATTCCACTCATTCAACAACTTCTTGAAAAACACCAAAATCTTATCCTCGTCGCACAACTCCTCAAAGTTCGCTTTCATTCGCTTTATATCCTTGTCGTGATCCACGCCCGAAGACGCCCCATCGCCACTCAAATCCTCATCACCACCCCCTCCATCTTTATCCTCCCCTCCATCCTCTGTGGCCTTCCTCTTCCTATCACTCAAAATCCCCGACTTCTGCCGCTTCTTTAGCTCCACGATGTCACGAAGAAAATCATTCGTCTGCCCCTCTGTCATATCAGTATCATCGACTTCAAACAACCCAGCTTTCAAAACATATTTAAGCCTATCGAGCCTCGCCACATCATCTTCTCCAAAAAGCGTGACAGGTTGTTTTAACAAACGGAGACGACGAATTACCTCTTGCCTCGGGAGATTCAGCTCGTCGATCTTTTCCTCGTCTGTTAGTGTTCTAGAGGCGGCGGAGGAGGATTCAGATTTGAATTTGGCAATTTCGAGTTTAGAGTTCGAGTTCGATGGGGAACTGGCATTGCGGTTGCTTTGTTTCTGTTCCAATTCCTTTTGTTTAAGGGCTTTGGCCTCGGCTTCTCGTTTCTCCTCCTCCCGCAGCCGTTTGAGGCGTTTCTGCTCGATTTCAGAGCGTTTGAAGAATTTCTTCCCACCGACGTCCTCCGCCAGGCTCTTCCGTTTCTTCAGCAACTCTTGTTTAATAATATCCATGTACTGGATTGGATTTCGCTAGGGTTTTCTTCGTTTTTCGCCTCCGCTGCCTGGAATCAAATATAGACGAAATTTGTTTATTGGTGAAAATTGCCGTGGACGGACCGACGGATCAATTATGTGGGGAAAGAAATAACCTACAGATGGTCACTAGAGTTTATGAAATGATTCGATTTGGTCCTTATATAATATTTCTGATTAATTTACTTGCTAACACCTTGTTCGATAAAACTCTTGCCAAGTTTTATCGATTTTTCAAGTGGTAAAACTTTAATTTTGATTGTATATTTTATAGGAATTCATAATTTTTATCAATTTTTAATCACGCGTTTATCAATTTTTATCAAAAGTTTGTCACACAATCCCTAAAGTTAATTAACACTGTACAATTGGTCCTTAAAAAGTATTTTTTGACACATTGATTATGAGATTCACGAATATTACCTACTTATTCACCACTCATTTCAATTTATTTAGGAAGTTATTATTTACATTCACCATTATTATATATCTATCTATCTATCTCACTCTATATCTATTACCATTAAAAGATTAAAGTTTTTTAAAAAAACTACATTCATCCATTTTACGTTCCAATGTTTTCTTTATTACTTTTATTCATTTAAACATTATACATCCAAACTATTTTTGTCTATCCATCCATCACAATCCTTTAATCCTTTCATATATCTATCCACATCATTGTGTTTCCTTTCGTACGATGCTTATGCATGCTTGAAAGAATATTTGAGAAAATTGACTTTGCGGATCTTTGCTCTACGGAGTTGAAGTAATATTGATTTTGCACATTCGATCTTCCAATTACACGTCAACATCTTTGTGAATCACTGTACGTGCAACTTAAGCCATATGTCAAAGAACCGAAGTATGTCTCCTCTACTACCAAGACATTATCTTTAGTCATACTTTTTTCTTATTAGGCCTGTGTTTGGCCTCCATTTTTCAAAAAATGAAACGCTCGTTTGGTTTGTATTCCAATTTTCAATTTTGAGCTCATTTTCAATTTTTCAATTTTGATGGTATATTTTAAGATTGCTAAAACCGAGTTTAGTTTGTCATTTTAAAAAATTATTTCTCAAAATATAAAACTAGAAAACAAGTTGATTTGAAATCTTGAGAAATCATTTTATAATATTTTATTTATTCCAGAGAAGTTGACTATTCAAATAAAAATAAAATAACTTTATGTTAATGTATTATCCCCATTTTTTTCTTATTACAATGAGAAATATGATTGTTGGAGTTGTTTTTTCGAATTGCAACAATTATATTGAAGAAAAAATGGAGATCAAACATACGCTAAGAGTTTGAACTATTTTTATTTTTCAAAAAATGCAATGCTCGTTTGTTTTAAATAGTAATTTGATGGAAAATATGAGATTAAAAAATAAAGAAAAAATTTGAATTTACGTGTAATATTATTTTATTGAAAAATGTGTGGTTGAAAATAAGCCCTTGTTTGATCCACATTAATTTTTTCATTCTCATTCTTCTACTCATTTTCAACCACACATTCTTCAATAAAATAATATTTCATCACATCAATAACTTTTCATTCTTTTTCAATCACATATTCTTCATCATATCACTTCAAAAAATGCATTTTCTCGTTTTAATATGCACCAAACACACTCTAAGAGAGAAAAATATATTTTTAGAAGAATGAGTATCAAACATGGTACATGATTCATCACGTGTGATTGCACATGCCATAAATATTATTCCTAATATCTATTGTACATGTGTTGATTTTGTCAAGTTCTTGACTTATAGTGAGTATTTTTGCACTACAATAAGAGCATCTCCAAGAAACTATTTAAACATAAGATGCTCTCTATTTTAAATAGTGAACATTTAAAATTATGCTCTAATAGACTCTTTAAATTAACATTTTAATTTAGAGAGTATGTTTGGCTCTCCAAATTTGGAGAGTCAAACCCACTCTCTATAATTAAATGCATTCAAAGTGTTTCAATTTTCAATGTAAGAAAATAATAAAATAATCTAAAGAAAAGCTAGTTAAAATAAAAAATAAAGAAAAACAATAATTATTTTTTGGGAGTAGTACAATTAAATGTTAAATATAAAGAGTTTGTTGGAGTATTTCAAAATTTTAAATCTTTAAATTTAAAGATGCTCTCTAAATGATAGAATATACTCTTTAAAAATAGAGAGTCTCTTGGAGTTGGTCTAAACAAGTTACTGTCTAATTTGTGATGAAACAATCAAATACGTCGATAGGAATGCAAAATCAATCAAGAAATACTAAACTAATATTCTTGAATTAAAATAAACAAATAATATGGTTCATCATTCATCGCGTGCAAAGAAAAAACTTGTCTATGATCCTATTAATTAAATTATACAATATAATATAGAAAAACATGAAATCTTAATTTTGACATAACAATCTTCAAGAATCTTGAATAATTTGCCTTTGTTTGATGATCAAGCGTTGTTTTTCAACTCCAAAATATGTAGAATATGTTGGAATATTTCAATATTAGATCCTTCTCATATTTGTTATTAGATGCTTATTTTACACCCTTCTTCTATTTGTTATGTAGTTAATTTGTTATAAATTTACTTTATAAATAGAACAATGTATTCACATTATTACTTGAGCTTGATAATTAATAAATTGTTATTCTTCTCAAGTTCCTTCAATATGTTTTCATATTGAATCTATCCTTTAATTTTTCAATATGGTATCAGAGCAATTTCTTCCTTCGGTTGCATAATCTCTTCTCAATTGGATCATCCTTTTTCCTCTCATTTTCTCACTTGTCCCAAAAAAAAAAAAAAAACCCCAAAAATCGTTTCAAAATTCTTAGTTTCTCCCACTTTCTCTTCTGGATCTTTATAAACTCAGACTTCAGTGTGTGTCATTTTCTTTATCAAATCTTAGAGAGAAAAAGTAAATAATTGCAATGGCTGAGCAAGAGACGTTTGCTTTCCAGGCTGAGATTAACCAATTGTTGAGTCTGATCATCAATACCTTCTACAACAACAAGGAGATCTTTCTCCGCGAGCTCATCAGCAACTCTTTTGATGCTCTTGACAAAATACGTTTTGAAAGTTTGACTGACAAGACCAATAACACACTGTCCACCATTGATAGTGGTATTGGAATGACTAAGGCTGATTTAGTGAACATACCATTGCAAGGTCCGGAACCAAGGAATTTATGGAAGCCCCTTGTTGTTGGCGTTGATGTCAGTATGATTGGGCAGTTTGGTGTCGGTTTCTATTCAGCGTACTTGGTTGTTGAAAAGGTTGTGGTCACCACAAAGGACAATGACGATGAGCATTATATGTGGGAGTCCCAAGCAGGTGGTTCTCTTTGTTCCCAAGAGGGCACCGTTTGATCTCTTTGACACCAAGAAGAAGCCTAACAACATTAAGCTTTATGTTCGCGTTAATTACATGTTTATTACGTATAAAAAAAACAGAGAGCATAGAGGGATACATTTCTTCGCTAGAGTTTGTTTAGCATTTCCAGTTTTCCTTTTACTCATTAATGTTGATGAGATTTGTCTTCAGCAAATGCCTGATTTTAGAGCCATGGATGCTCACTTATTCCGGTTGAATTATGTTGTTGTCTTTCTCTGGATTGCTTATCCGCAGGACGTTATTGTCGACAACGACTTCTCTTGCATCTCTGCTCTTCTCTCTACAATTCAAGATGTTCCATTTTGAGGGGGTAGCATTGGAATATTCCAATATTAGATCATTCTCCTATTTGTTATTAGATGTTTATTCTATATCCTTCTTCTATTTGTAATATAATTAGTTTGTTAGAAATTTACTTTACAAATAGAACAATGTATTCACATTATTACTTGAACTTGATGATTAATAAATTGTTCTTCTTCTCAAGTTCCTTCAATATGTTTTCATATTGAATCAATCATTTAATTTTTCAATAGAATATGTGGATTTTAGGTTTAGGGAGGGTTCAAGTTGAAGTTAAAAATTCAGAGGACAACTTTTTTGGCTGAAACTTAATGTGTGATAATACTTTGATTATATTTCATTCATTTGACATTTTTTTTTCATCCAATTGACCTTTAGCACTCTCAAATCTTTATTGTGAGGTCCGACACAATTTTGAGTATTTGCACTTTAATCCTCGAACTTTGGATTTGCTTCATTTCATCACTTTCTATCGTAATCTTATTCCTTTATCTTCTAATTGTATCCAATTAAATCCTTGGCATATTCGATCTTCATTTTGTCGTCCGTCTCATCTATGGATTGTTTGCAATTTAGTCCTCAATTTTTGAATTTTGCAATTATTATTATTATTTTTGTATTATTTTCTCCAATTCTTCATCAAATATCGAGTTATACCTACAAAATGCAATATAACACAGGTTAGGTAGTATTTTCTCCAAAAAAAACGTTAAAATATCATCATCTAATAAGCGTAGAAACTACACTTATCAATTGGACGTGTTACTCTTTTTCTTCCTTTTTAACTAAAAGAGTATTTAAAAGCATCTCTTACCTTTGTGTCAAAAATAATGCTCTTAAACATTTCCCCATAAAAGTTTTTATTACAAGACTTGCATATAAACTTTTTAAGCTTAGCCAAAGATGCTCCTATGGTTCATGTGTGAGTTTTCTCTTTATGTCATGTTCAAGTTCTAATATTCTTGCATGGGAACTCCTGTTTTGTTGATTAATTAGTCTACCCATAAAATGTGCATTCAGGATTCGCACGGAGGATTCATCAAGTATGGGAATAGAAGCTCAAGAGGACTGGTCTCTGCTAAAAAATGTGAGCTTGATTGCAGAACTCGGGCAACGTGAATCACCCAATGGAAATTTCATGCCTTTTGACTCAAATTTCCTATCCCACTTGGATTACTGTGAATAGTGCCCTCTGGGGAAATGTGATCTTAGGCACTCACTGTTGAAAATTGTTGTTCAACCATTCAATAAAGGATGTGATGGAATGATGAAAAAAAAAAAATTAACAGGGGGCAGGGGCGCCCCTGCGCCATACCGACCGTTGGGGGTCGATTTTTGACCGTTTGGGTCTATTTTTGGTGGCTTTTCAGCATGGTTTTGACACCATTTCGTGATGGATATTGGTAG
>CAIGRS010104253.1:0-20395 GCA_903798395.1 Fraxinus floribunda | reverse complement strand
CTGAAAGTTCAGTGACCAAACAGGCAACTCACTCCATTAAAAGTACTAGCTTCTCCAATTGAAATAGGTAAAGTGAAACTCCATGGATCCTTGAGCTTAGGAGACAGTTTCTTTTGTAATCTTGCACTGCTCTCCTCTATCAGTGCCACAGTTTCAAATTCTGGAAGTTTTTTCTTTTTTGATATCACGTCTTTCAAAAATATTATATAGCTTGGAATATGTCGTATTCTATCTATGAACGGGATATTGTTGTCAGTTTTTTTAGCACATCCAAAAACTTCTCAATTTGGTCTAGCTTGTGTCTCTTCAACAACACTGCCTTAACTCGTGGTATATCTAAACTCTCTTTAGTAGATGCCTCTATTATCTGTTCAGTATGTTCCACTCACTCTTCATCCGAAGAAGGTACCATTTCCTTAGTTGCAACCAGTCTCTTGATATGTATTTCTTAAATTGCACCCCACTTCTGGTGGTGATTGCTTTCACAGATGGATCCTCAATTATTTCATTTCCCAAAATACTTATGTCCATTACTTGCTCTTTGGCCCTACCTAGTACTCTGCTTGTCATAGAAAGTGCCATCTGCCCAACTTGAGTCTCCAGGTTTTTAATAGCAGTACTCTGATCTCGAAAAGTTGTTTCGATTTTCCTCATGAATTGGTTGTTAGCTTGTACTGATTTATTTTCTCCATGAATTTCTCAAACATTTCTTCCAACTACAACATCTTCCCCGGCTACTAAAACTGACCTTGTGGCCTATTCTGATTCTGACCACCCAAGAAACGTTTGGGTGATTCATCCACCCTGGGTTATACGTATCTGGATTGTTTTGTTGACGTTGTCCCATTGTACGAAGTCTACTTGTTCCATACCTTCTGCTAAAATTGGGCAATTCGCAATGTTGTGATCTGCTCCACACTCCTCACAACTTAACTTTTTGGGCTACGCAACGTTAGCTAGTTGTGATATGCTCTCAACCTTATGGAATAACGAGTCTATTTTCGTGGACAAGGCTGAGTAAGCATCCACCTCGTAAATACCGGCTCTTTCCTTTGTACAACCTGTTTAGAAGCCCACATAGTTGAAGTAGTCGCCACTGTCTCAAACAATTTCAACGTGTCGTCAATTGTCTTTGTAGATAAGGAGCTGTTGGATGAAGAATCCACCATTCTTTTGAACGATGGAAGCAGTCTCGCATAAAATATTGGACCTGGAGTCCTTTACTAATACCGTGATGAGGACACTTTCGAATTCTTGAACATGTTCCAAGCTTCATCAAAAGATTCTTATTCACTTTGACAGAAAATAGAGATGTCATGCTTTAATTTTACAATTTTGTCCGGTGGAAAGAACTTTGTGCAGAATTTCTAAGCTAGTTCGTTCCATGTGCACAGCTGACAATAGATTGAGAATCCAACCAATCCAATGTTTTATCACGTAGTGTGTGTGGGAACAACTTTAGTCTGATAGCATCATCTGAGATACCTGATATGGAAAGTGTTGACACATCTCCAAGAATCAAGAGACGTGTGTATGTGTGTTTTCTTCAGCATTGCCATAAAACTAATGTCCATTCTAGAATAGATGTATGACATTGGTCTTCAAATGGAAGTTAGGCTGCCCGAACGAAGGGTCTGATGCTGGATTGACTTTGAATGATTTGCTATGTCATGAAATCCCCCAACCAGCATGTTTTCCTCATCAACAATTTCCTCTTCATTGACTTGAACCACTTATTCATTTTGTGCGTTAGCCATTTGATGTACTGTTCTTGCTTCTCTTTGCTGACTATGGAATGTGCGTTCAATTTCTGGATCAGCTGGAATCAAGTCACCATCAAGTGACTTTCGCATACAAAACATAAAGAAGATCAAAAGTAGCACTTCGATAAACTAATTAAAATAAAAATAATGTTCGAATTAGTGTCAAGATAAATAAAATTAAACTAAATTCAATTCCCGACAGAAAACTTGTTCATGAAAATATATTTTGAATAAAACACATGGCAAGTGCACGGTTCGTTAACAACTTATAAAGTGGACTTTTTGATTCCGAGTGTCGTCCCAGAACTATTGATTAGTTCTAATTCTAATTACCATGACCTTACCGAAACAATAAAAATGAAAGTGTTGGTTTTGATGAATTTATAACTAAATTAATGATACGGATGCGATTATGAATACTTCAACTAAACTAAATGAAAATTGAAGTTTTTCCAACTAGGATCACGAATCCCTATGTAATACTCTTTTTAAACCTAGTTCTACACTTTGACGCATGATTGAAATATTGAAGAATCAATGCTCATAACTTATTTAACAGTGTCTCTCGAGTAATGTTAAACCTATTCCAATATGTGACCCGACTGTATTTCTATGACGGATGCAAACATACAATGCACGAGTTTTTGTGTGCCTTAAAGATTCACTTAGGGCATAGCGGTATATTTTTATCTCTTATGACCTTATGATGATTTATACCGCGTCGAACATATTCCCCTTCATTCAAAAGCACGAAATAAGCCACCAAACTCACACAATTATGTATACAATAATTATGGAGAAAATAAATTCATATAAACCATTCAAACATCTCAAAACGCTTTTTTTTATGTCAAAGATGTAAAATTAAAATTTAAGAATCATATTACGTAGTTCCTTTAACCTTAGTACATAATTAACTTAGTCTAGCATGGTGAATGAAGAAAATTAGAAAAAAACAATGAAGAAACAACATCACCAATTCAATTCTTAACTTTAATCTTTGCTTCGTGGTTTTGATCTTCGCATTATTCCTCTTTTTCTCCTCTCAAAACCCTTATACATATGTTTTTTAGTTCAAAGAAGGTCTCCCCCATGTTCTGGTTGAGTTTGGTATATATAAGATGCCTAAAATTTTGTTACCAAAGTAAAGTTTCAGTTGAAAAAAGAAACAAAATCTCGTCAAAAGTTTGTATTATGCAGCCAAATAGTACATTTATTTGAGGTCGCATAGAAGCATGTCTAATCATCAATTTTGGCCTTGGAATGCATAATGTGGTCGCATCAAAATTAGACCTATGTGGCTGCATAAGTATACATTTTTTTCCCACTGGACAACTTTTAGTATTTTGTTCATATCCTTCTCTCCTAATATCTGATTGAGGTGATTCAAAATACGTTGGAAAGATAACGCAAAAGGTTACAAATCTTCCATAAGTATAATTCTTCAAATTCGAACATTTCCTACACCAAAAAGGTCTCAAACTAAGACTGAAAAATCTGAAGCATGACTTTTTCGGCTGGAAATTGAGCCCTTTCCTGTTATCTTTGCATTATTTTCTTTTATTGAGTATTTTCAATTTGATCCCCGAACTTTGGATTTCGCTATTTTTCGCTATCTTTGCATTATTTTCTCCAATTCTTCATCAAACATTGAGTTTTACCTACAAAATGAAATATAATACAAGTTATGCAGTATTTTATCCAAATAACTGTAAAATATCATCATTTAGGACCTCGAATAAGTGTATAAACTACACTTATCAGCTTCTATCTCATATTTTGAAAATAAGAAAAATACAAGAAGTTGTGTTAGAAACTCAAAATCTTGATTAAATAATCATGGAATTCAGATTGAGGAGGGGACACCTCAAACTAAACTAGATCAGGTTCAGTTTGATTTTGAAGAAATTGAAAATCACTGAACCTCTACCATTAGCTGATTTGCTAACATGTGTCCTCGGTGATGATTTTGTTACATTATTTTCAGTTTTTGATCTCATTGGTACATAACCAAGTATTTATAAAGAAGCTACTAGCTACAAAGATGCAACATTATGGATTGATGAAATAAGAGTCTCCAATAAAAAAAAAGGACTTGAATACTTGTAAATAAGCCTAAAAATTAAAAAGTAATGGACCGTTCATGGATCTATAAAGTGAAAGGATAGTCTAATACTGAAAATAAAAGATACAAGGAAATGCTAGTAGTCAAATGGTTTACACAAAGGGAGGGAATAGATTGTTATGAAACATTCTTACAAGTAGCAAAATATTCTTTTATTAGAATTTCGCTTGCCTTAGATACTCATTTTAATTGGGAATTGGATTAGTTAGATGTTAAAACAAATTTCTTAAATGTAGCTATATAGATGAGACTATCTATATTAATCAGCCCAAAGGATTTGAATTGAAATTTAAAATTGAAAATGTTTGATTCTTAAGGAGCTCGTACCAATGCCATTTGGTACAAGAAATTTATTTCTTTTATTCAAAACTTGAGGTTTAAAAAAAATCGTCTCTTTTCTATAAAGGTACAAGTAATAGTAAATCTGAATAATTTCGTTTATATGTTGATGATATGTTATTGACATGCCATGATGGAAAATAGATTGATAGTTTAAAATAAAAAATGGAAATTTGAATTTGACATGAAAGATTTTAGACAAGCAAAAAGGATTTTAGGCATGGAAAATAAAGAGACGGGAAGAACTGCATTCTTTATCTAAATCAATCATCATATGTTAATAAAGTTTTAGAAAAAAAATTCTATGGTCGATGCAAAGCCTGTTACTCTGCCCAAGCTAATTGTTTTCAACTCTGCCCAAGTATCATATGCTAATTGTTAAACAATGAATAAAAACAAAGGAATAACAAGTGAACTCATGTCCCTTTATGCAAACCTGATTAAGAATTAAAAAGTATGCGAGCCATTAAAAAAAAAGCGAGCATTAACCAAAAGTAGTGAACTATTTTCATGGAGATATTCCATGTCGGCACAAACCATTATCAAGGCACATGCAAATAAAGATTTAAAGCATGACTTCAAAACCAATGAATGAAGAATGCTTAAGCTGATAAATAAAATGTTAGCATATAACAGAATCAACTAGAAGTCAACCATCAATTGATCACCACTTGTCATTAACCAAAAAGACCTAATTGCCTCCAAAGCCTGAAAGGAATGCAAATTTGAATCTTACTCCCAAATAGCCATTTTACCTCTTGCTCCTTATTGAGCATCAAGTAGGGTAAGATTAGGAGGAAGAAATCCTAGCTAGGTTAAGAAAACTTGTTTATCGTTATTCTAAGGTCAACAAATTGGCCTCTTCTGTGGGAATCTGATAAGTGTATTTCATATACTTATTCGAAGCCTAAAATATCGATTTGGCAATTCTTTTTTAAAAAATATCCTAAATTGTTGTATTTTATGTTATATATTAAACTCAATAGTTGAACGAGAAATTGGAAGAAACAAAAGAAAATCAAGGAAAGATGGCAAAGTCCAAAATTTGAGGACCAAATAGTATTGGAAGAAACAAAAGAAAATCAAGGAAAAATGGCAAAGTCCAAATAGATAGAATTAGAACTCAATGGTTCAATAGTTGATTCAGGCCACAAGATGATACTTTGAGTATTTCTAGGAGACAATTGGATAGAATTAGAACTCAAAAATGAATAGCATATGATTAAAATCTTATCAAAATCAATTTTTAATCGCATAAGTTATATTCTAGATTTTTAGTCGAAGATTGAGACCCATTTTAAGCATTGTAAACGTCCGAATTGGAACAAATCTATTTGTATCAACATTACCCTTTGAGTTATTTTTCCAAAGCACTTTCAATCACCTCAATTGGATATTCCGAGAGAAAGTTATCACCAAAATACTGTCTACTGTGCAGAGACAAAAAAATCTGCGCGCGAAGGCAACTTTCTTTATTCGATTGGAACTCTTTTGAAAGCCAATTTGGACACATGATTTTCAACTAACTTTGTATTCCTACAAAAATCTAATAGCAGAGTACGAATGAGAGACCTTGGATAAATCGTGTTTGCATCTTTCATCGAAAGAAAGAAGGGTCACATGAGGGGGAATATATTGATCGCTATCGCGAGAGGCTTTCAATTAAATTACGAACATTAATTTGACATCATAGTAATGCATCTCACATATTGGAAAAATACATTTACTTTCATTTGTTTAATTGATAATTAAGGTTTAGTATTAAAAAATCACAAAATTTGTTTTCTATTGGATTAAAGTTGCAATTAATTTTAACTCGATCAAATCATAGATTTCGACACTCTATTCACTGCTTTATTACTTGTTCACGATCCCGTTCAATTGCGAGTTTTCAAAGGATCAAGTTTTGACGCCGTTGACGGGGACTATTGACCAAATGTGGCTGTAGCTAATAAAAATGCAAGGCTAATGGGGGGGCGGGGGGTACATGGTTCCACCAGTTGTGGAAAGTTAATCTAACATAGTATATCCAGCATTTGGCCGGCAAACTTCCACTTGAGGACTGATGTGATCAACATGTTTCAAGACGCGCTACAATTCTTTGGGAGAGTTTCGAAGAATCCAAATGCTCATATATCAAGATTTCTGGATAAGTGTGCAAATAACGAGTATCTAGGGATGTCCAGTGAATCAATCAGACTGAGGCTTTTCCCATACACATTGAAAAACTCAGCCAGAGAGTGGTTAGACACTTGTCCACCTCAAATCATCACTACATGGAACCAATTGAATCAGAAATTTCTTAGCAAACATTTTCCACCTAAAAAAATTGCAAAGTTGAGGAACGAGATTACCACATTCCAACATCTGGACTCAAAATGCTATTCAGAGGCTTGGGAACGATAGAAGGGTTTACTCTGCCAATGCCAACAATACGAATTGTAGAAATGGCTTCAGGTGCAATACTTCTACATTAGTCTGAATTCGATAAGTAGGGCTAACATAAACTCTGCATGCGATGGTTCTATCGCAAAAAGAACTGCGGATCAAGTCTACCAAATCTTGAAAGATCTAGTATTCACTAGTGCATTTGGCCTACTGAAATGACAAGTGGAAATAAAGCTGTCGAGGTATTCGAGTTGATTCTTTTACAGCAATCTCAACATAGTTAGCATCATTGGCACAAAAGGTGGATCAAATGAAAATGCAAATATTGTGGAGGGAACCACGAGAGTGTTGATTGTAATGTAAGGTCTCCTTTTTTTGAGACAGTAGAAGATGTAAACTATACTTAGAATTTTCAAACTACATCGCTAGATTTCTGCAAAATGAGAAGAAGTCTTCATTAGATCTTGTGACTAAGTTGGTGGAAATATTTACTCAACACATGCAAATAACATATAATAGCTTACAAGTTCAGGGAATTGCCATAAAAAAATTTGGAAAATCAGATGGAACAAACAGCGAAGTACTTTCAGATAGACTATCATGAGCATTGCCCAGTGACACTGCGACAAATTCCAGATAACAACAGGTAATGGTAGTGAAGGTAGTGGAGGAAGAATAGACTAAGGCACTAACTACCCCAAGTGAAGTTCAACTACCAAAGATATTACTAAAGAGACAAGTTGCTATAAAAGAAAAAGTACATACCACAGTTAATGAGCAATTGGAGGAATCTGAACAAAACAAAGAAACAGAGACAGAATGAGTATTGGAGAATCCAAAGGTTAGGGAAACCGCTCCTACTAAAGAATTTGTACCACCACTACCTTTTCCACAAAGACTGTAAAAGAGAAAGCTCGACACTCAATTCGAGAAGTTCCTGGATATGCTGAAAAAGCTCCACATTAACATCCCATTCATCGATGCAATTCGACAGATCCCGATGTATACAAAGTTCATGAAGGACATGATATCTAAGAAAAGAAAGCTTNTAAGAAAAGAAAGCTTCCAGATTGGGAAGAAATGACATTGACTGAGGAGAACAGTGCAAGACTGCAAAATAAATATTGCCACCGAAACTCAAGGACCCAGGGAGTTTCACTTTACCTATTTCACTAGGCAAAAAATTTCATTTTAACGCTTTATGTGATACAGTGAAGTGTAAATTTAATGCATTTGTTTACTTTTAGGAAACTAGGAGTTGGGGAAGTTAAATGATAGAATGTGACGTTGCAGCTGGTAGATAGGAGCATCAGATATCCATGGGGCAAGGAAGAGGATGTGCCCATTAAGGTTGGGAAGTTGATATACCCCGTGGACTTCCTTGTTATGGACCTCTATATGCCAATTATCTTAGGTCGACTTCTTTTAGCAATAAGTCAAACTTTGATTGACATGGAGGTTAGCTGACTGTGAGGGTGGAAGGCACACATGAGATATTTAAATTACATAATCTACCCAATCAACCATTAGTCCTAGAGGAGGCCGAACATGTTGCCGAAGAAATTTATCAAAGGTCGAAAGAGACAAAGCTGTCTAGAGAGCCTTGCTAGAGAGGAAAATAGAGAGCTTAAGGTCTGGAGGGTAAAAAGAGGATGTAAAGTTGAAAATTGTAAGGACTATAAGGCGCTAAGACTCTAACGTGAACCACAATGATCTGTCCCTCTATACAGTCTAGCTAAAGACTATAAATTAAGCGTTTGTTGAGAGGCAACCCAATTTTCTAACTCTTTTACTTATTTTGTTTTTCGTATTGGCATGTAGTGTTATTCTTGATAAAGGTTGTATTAGTTATATATGTATGTTTCAATTCAATTTGGGGGTCTTCATCATTGACATTTTGTCTGGTTAAGGGAAAACATTAATTGAGTCAAAATGAGTTTTCTTTTTATTCTTTTGATTGTTTTCTTCCCCTCTTGATAAGTACCATGGATATTGATATTGGAAGGAGCTTAGCAAATACAATTTGGAATAAATTGACAAATAGATCTTCTCGCATTCAACAGAAGAATTAGGGGAGTACCATTTTCATTTTCTTCCTCATCCTCTTATATTTTTATTTATATTTCATGACATTGAGGACAATGTCGATTTTAAGCTTGGGGGTGGAAAAAGTTTGAGTTTTTACTTTTCGTGTATTTTTTAGTGTTTGTGTGTTTATTTTTGGTTATTGCTTTAGTATATAATATAAAAACGGTGGATATGTTGCATGCTAGATTGATTGCTACTTAACCCTGCAAAACTTGATATTATACTCGCATTAGAATTGAGTTTTTTTGTTTTTATCATGATGCAATAAGTTGATTCATATATTTGATATGTTGATAGATTGAACATAAATGCTATACCCAAAACTATCCCATATTAATGATCCTTGTGTGAAAACTTATGTGTGGATTGTCTTAGATTAATAGGATAAAATTGGGAAAAAGTCTTGAGTTATAGGTTGTTTGATTATATAGGTGTTTAATGAGGGGTATTGTACTAATCAGGGTAGAAAAATACATTAAAGACATCTCTTCGTAACTTTTATGACTCAAGTTATTAAACCTGCTTACAACCTAATGCCCAAAAATCATCTGATTTAGGAGTCATTGGCCAAAAGCAGGTACATGAAAGACAAGACGCACCAAATGTCGTGGTTAAGTCCCAAACACTTATTTGAGGAGACTTGACTTTTGATGATGGAGAATTAGCCTAGTTTAGTCCTAGATGTCGAAGCAATCAAAGAATTGGAGAATCCTTGTTTATTGATATGTTGATTTACAATTAGTAAAGTCCACATGAACTAGAAATGGTGAGAATAGATATTAAAAATTCAACCTTAGATTGCACATTGGAAAAAGAATTAAAAAAAAAAAGTTGGTAGTGTGTGAATCATACGAGATATGAAATGGTATATTTGACTACAGAGGGTCGAGAATTGAAGCAACTTGTAAATTCATGATAGTCTACTTAGTTTTTCACACACGCGCGCGCGTCAATTTTGCATTGGAAGAGTGGATATTGGTTTGGTATTGTTACTTTGAAACAGTTTGTAGATTTAATACTGTAATTTTAAATAGTAAGATAAAAAATTAGATTGTCTAACCAAATATTTTTGTATGCTTGTGTGTTCGTTGTTATTTAGGTTATAGTTTTGTTTGATGATAAACAAATGTTTAAGTTTGAGGGTATTTAATAAGTGTATTTTATACAATTATTTGGGGACTAAAATATCGATATTTGGCAATTCTTTTGACAAAATATATCATAAATTGTTGTATTTTATGTTATATATGTTAAACTCAATGGTCAAACGAGGAATTGGAAGAAACAAACAAAAAAATCAAGAAAAAAGGGCAGAGTCCAAAGTTTGAGGAACAAATTGCAAATATTCAATAGTTGATTCGGACCACAAAATAATACTTTGAAGATTGCTAGGAGGCAATTGGAAGGAATTATAACTCAAAAAAGGAATGGAATATGATCAAAATCAATTTCCAATCGCACAATTTATATTATAGACTTTTAGTCGAATATTGAGATTGATTTTTAGCATAATAAACGTCCTAATTGGAAATATTCTACCTCTATCAAAGTTATAGCCCTTTGAATTATATTTCTAATACACTTTGAATAGACTCAATCGAATATTGCAAGAGAAAATTATGACCAAAATACTGACTATTATGCAGAGACAAATTTGCCGTGAAGACAACTTTCCTTATTCGATTTTAACTCTTTTGAAAACCAATCTAGACATGATTTTCAACCAGTTTTCTACTCCTTAAAATACCTAACATCAGAATACGTATGAGAGACCTTGGATGTACATCTCATACTCCAATATTCGTCAATTATTATCTCCAAATGAGAAGAATTCATAATTTTTGTGAGGGCATTGAAGGGGATTTGTAAAAATTCAATCAATTGAAGATTCAAACTTGATTTTTGGGCAAAGAAGAGAAAGCTCAGGTGGAGATTCATCAAGAAACTATTAAAGAGATTCAAGATTTCAAGATTCATCTTCATCTTTTAAATTTATCAAAAATCCGGGTTGTCTTTTCATTTAAATATGTTTTCTCGTATTTTTGATATGTTAGACTAATTTTATACATTATTAGGATGAGATGTGCCCTTGTTATGATATTTTTTTAGTTTTTAATTAGTTATTTTGACTTTAATTTGATTTGATTTGTGGATGTTTGTTATCGTTGTTATCGTTATTTTCAATTGCTTGATTACCAATTGAATTGTTAGTGAATTTAATTGTTATCGAGAGAGACAATAAGGTTTAAGCACAATATAACAAAGATTGTAAAGTTCGATAGAGGATATAGATATACCTCTATACTTTATATAGTTTCAATGTGTTTGTTTTCTAGCACTTGTTAATGCATTTATCATATTTGTATTTTTCATCGAGAGATAGAAGGGTCACATGAAGGGCATAGATTTGATCGCTAACGAGAAAAACTTTCAAATAAATTAGGAACATTAACATATTTTATTGAGAGATAAGGGTCACATGAAGGAAATATATTTGATCGCTATTGAGAGAGACTTTCAATTAAATTAGGAACATTGACCAACATGAATGATTTCAAATTGTCACTTTAATTGTTATACTAAAAATAGAATAATAAGGGGATTCGACATGTTAGCAATGCATCTCACATATTTGAAAAACATATTTACTTACTTTCATTAGTTTAATTGATAATTAAGGATTAGCATAAAAAATCACAAAATTTGTTTGCTATTAGATTAAAGTTGCAACTAATTTTAACTCGATCAAACACGTAGTTCTCGTGGATTCGACACTCTATTAATACTTTATCACTTGTTCACGATCTTGTTCACTTGCATCCTCTCTACCCTTTTACTTGTCTTATTCCTCCTACATTTATTATTTGATTGATCTACTTGTTTTTTATTTGTTTACGATTATTACTAATTGATAAATGTATTCTTAACTAGCTTGATTTAAGTTTATTTTTCGTAAAAGTTCTAAAAACCAATTCACCATTATTGTGGTTAGTTATTCTTGGGCTATCAATTTGTATCAGAGTTAGGTGCTCATTTTAAAATTAAGATTTTACATTCTCTTAACTAGCTTGATTTAAGTTTATTTTTTGAAAAATTTCTAAAAACCAATTCACCATTATCGTGGTTAGTTATTCTTGGGCTATCAATTGGTATTAGAGTTAGGTACTCATTTTAAAATTAAGATTTTACAATCTTAAGTAATAGCTAACCACAATATTCAAATTCTTGAGAGGCATTCGACAGATCTTCCTCCTTTCTTTGATGACACTCATTATAAGTAATGAAAAGATAGAATGATGAATATATTCAATCAATAGATTATAATATTTTGGAAGATCTTGAATATGATCCTTATGTGCCTACCAAAATTATTAAGAATGATGACAGACTAGATCAAACCATTCCAAGATCTAGAGAGGAGTTTGACGAAGAGGATAAAAGAAAATTGTGTTTAAATGCTAGAGCAAAAAATCTACTATATTGTGCTTTGGATAAAAATGAATTTAGCCATATACTATGCGATTGTCAAATTGTACTGAAATCGAAAATTGATGACGACCATGAAGAAAACGAAAGTCAAGATGAAGTTTCCAACATGTGTTTTATGGCAATTGAAAATGTGGTAAGCACAAATGACAATTCTTTATATAATGAATTATCTACCTCATATGATGAACTTCTTGAAAAATTTGAAAAACTTGCTTTAAATCATTATATCCTTAAAAAGAAAAATTCTTTATTGAAAAATGAGGTGAAACTTTTGAAAAAGGAAAAGCCGATTACGATTATTTAATTGAGGAGAATTCCTATTTATAAGAAAATATTCTAAATTTGACTCAAATTGTTCACAAATTTATTCAATACAAGAACAAATTTGATTTAATGCTTGGTGAACAACTATGTATTTTTGATAAAAGAGGAACTGTGTATAAACCGTTTTTGAAACAAAAGTGTCATAAAATTTTCTATTTAGCCTCTACTTTCCCCTTTTCAAATATCACATGTAGTTTTTGCAATACATATGGACATTTTAATTTTAATTGTTCAATCAAAAAGAGATTGCAGTTTGAAAGCAAACACAAGTGGATTCAAAAGTCCACAAACACTAACAACACCTACCCAAAGTTGTATGGATACCAAAGAACAAAAATTAAATTATTTTTGTAGGCATCAAAGAAAATTAAGTGCAAATGGTTCTTGGATAGTGGATGCTCAAAGCACATGACCAGAGATCAAACTTTATTGTCAAGTTTCGAAAAGAAGGATGGTGGTCATGATACTTTTGGAGATAATGCCAAACGAAAAACCATTAGCATTGGAATTATTGGTGATTCATCTCCCTTTACAGAAAATATGGTCTTAGTAAATAACCTTAAACATAATCTATTTAGTATTAGTCAAATGAATGATAAAGGTTATCATATCAAATTTGATTCTTCCAATTGCCTTATTGAGGATACTATGTCAAAAGAGGTGATATTTATAGGAAGTCATAGTAAAGATGTTTATGTCATAAACATTGAGTCTGAAAGTGAAGAAAAAATGTTTATCAAGTTTAAAAGATGATACTTAATTGTGGCACGGAAGATTAGATCATGTCCATACCTATTTTTAAATATTTCCGAAAAAATGTTTTGTAAAAGATTGCCAAATTTGAAATTTAAGAAAGACGATATTTGATGCATGTTAATTTGGAAAACAAGTGAAGAGTTCTTTCAAACTTAAGCAACACCCTTCAACTACAAAACTTTTACAACTTTCCCACATGAATATTTTTGGACCATTTAGAATCTTAAGCTTAAATGAAAACATTATGCTTTTGTCATTGTCGATGATTGTTCTAGATTTACTTAGGTCTTATTTTTGAACCCAAAGGATGAAACTTTAAATGCATTTAATCATTTTTGTAAAAAAGTTCGAAATAAATAGGGGTACACTATTACTACGATTTGGAGTGATCATGGTAGAGAATTTGTCAATATTGTATTTGATAAATTTTGCAAAATTAATGGTTATGAACATAATTTCTCAACTCCTAGAACTCCTCAATAAAATGACGTTGGGGAAAAGAAGAATCACAAATTGCAAGAAATGGCTCAAACTATATAAATGAAAATGGTTTCCCACAATATTTTTGGGTCAAAGCCATTAACACCGCTTGTTATATTGTAAATAGAATTTTGGTGAGTTGAAAGAAAACAAAAAACTCTATATCAACTTTTGAAAAATAGAGTCCCAATATTGGTTAATTTAAAACGTTTGGTTGCAAATGTTTTATTTACTAAAGAAAATTTGGAAAAATTTGATTCAAAGTCTGATAATGGATTTTTTTTTCTTAATTATTCATCTACGATCAAAGTTTACCAGGTATTTAATAAAAGAACTTTAGTTGTTTAATAATTCATGCATGTAATTTTTCATGAAGCTAATTCTCTTGATCAAGAGCTTTGTATTTTTAATGATATAGTTTTGGAGATTCCTTGTGAGCAAATGAATATCCAAGAATAAAACAAGAAAGTTTCTAAAAATCTTGAATATCAATATGAAGAAAAAACAAATGTGCAACAAGATGAAATATCATCTCTCGAAGTATAAAATGATTCAACTCTACCTAAGCAATGGATGAGTTTGAAATGAGCATGATGGGAGAACTCAAGTTTTTCCTTGGACTCCTAATGAAACAAACTAATGATGAAATATTCATTAGTAAAAACAAATACATATTGAACACACTCAAGAAGTTTGAAATGAAAGAATTGAAACCAATAAACACTACGATGAGCTCAGACACCAAATTGGATAAAGATGATCAAGATACTTCCATTGACATAACTAAATATCGAGGTATGATCGGATCTATTGTCTACTCGAGTAGATCGGATTATTTGTTAGATTTCAATCAAGTCCTAAAGTATCACACCTTAGTGCCGTAAAATAAATTCTTAGTTATCTTAGTGGCACTAGAACATTAGATCTTTGGTATCCTAAAGGCACGAGGGATATTACACTAGAATTTGTTAATAAGAAAAAATAACAATTGGCCTACATGCTCATTAAACATCTAGCATTTGATAGATTTTCACATATTCGAAGAGGTTTGAAAATTATTGATGAATTTGAAGTATGTGGCTAAATTGTATTCTTACATGATTGATTCCTTGTGCATTGTTGGTTGAAATATATATAAACTTTACCCATTTGATTATGCTTACGACATTTCATCACTCATGCTTTGATTAGTATTTTGGTATAGATGTAATGATTATCCTCTCGTCTAAACTCACTACATTTGGCACTTTGTGTTTAATTGAGGGGAATATTATTATTTTCTATGGTTGATTTAAAGTTTTGATATTATATGCCATACACTTGTTCTCATATGTACTACCTTTTTGCTATTCCGAAAGGGAGAAATTGAATAAGATAGACTTGAAAAACATTGAAAAGGGAGAAGATGAGTGGGATGATATACTTTGAATCATCTATTATTTGATATGTTTTAGATGGATGTCAATTGGTTTGTAAAATATAGGGGAAATATACTTTAAATGTGAGATCTTTATTCCTTATCCCTTGTTGATATTACTTTTCAAATCATCATGTTTGTCATCATCCAAATGGAGAAAATTGTTGACATATGCTTATAACCTTAAAGTTTTAATTATAACAAATAAGTTAATCTTGTTTACTAATAATTGAATTTAATGTAATTATAATGTTCAAAGCATCCAATGATAAATTGATCGATCATCGTCAAAAAATCAAAATCAAGACTATCACAAATCGGACTCATGTCGAAGGTCCAAATCGAAATCACACATTCAAGACAAGTCCTTCAAGAAAAGACAAAAGTCAAATATAGATCAAGATCAGGAGTTAAGATTCAAATGTCAAAGAAAAATCAAGATGAAAGCCTAATAGAAAATTTTCGATGCAAACTCAAAAAATAAATTTCTTATTTCAAATGTAAATGTATTAATATTTTGATCTTTTGCAATGAATGATAAAAGTTCAAAAATCATCTTGTGTAGTAAAAGCTAGTTTTGATTACTACTTGCATAAAATGTTTTGATCAAAAGTAAAATTGATTTTCAATATGATGTTTGAACTTAGATCATATTTTTAAAACATCATTTACATTAAACCTAGTTAAGAAAAACTTCCAAAAGTCTAAATTCAACATAATATTCAAACCGGATCAAATGGGGTCGAAAAGGTGAAAATCGGTCGAAACCGGCTGCAACCATGCACACGTCTGATTGGGCCATGCGGACGTTCGGTTGGTACAATGGTCTAATTTTTTATCGTTGTAATTTCAAACGCATAACGGCTATTTGGTCATCCGAACACAAGGGCGAACGTCCGGTTGGTTGTCTTGTTCAACATATTGTTTTGCTTTTTAAACTCTATAAATACCCTCACTCTTTTCATTCTTTGTAAGAGTTTCAATAACACATTAAGTGAGATATATCGTGAGAGAATTTTTTAAGCCTACATTGCATTTATTTCTTCATATCAAAAACTTTGATTGATTTTTTCATCATCTTCATCAAAGTTTTCCATCTCACTTTTTGTAAAGAACTTACTTCTATCATTAATAAAAGAGAGAGATATGTTTTAAAAAAAAGTTTTAAACTCATTCCATTTGTTTCTTCCATTCCATCTGTATTGAAAACTTTGATTGATTGAATTAAATTTCTTAAATTATAATCTTCATTAAAGTTTTTTGTATCCTTTTATGTACTTAACTTATTTCTATCATTCACAAAATAGAGATATGTTTTGAATAAAATTGTTGAACTTACATCGTATCTAATTTTCTACTTCTTTATATCAAAACTTCAAGTGATTGAATCAAACTTTAAAAATCATTATATTTATCAAATTTTCTCATCTCTCTCTTGGTACTTAGTTTATTGTAATTATTCATTAAAAGAGAGAAATATTTTGAGAACATTTTTGAACCTATATTGCAATTTCTTCTTCGTCTTCTTCATTGAAAACTTTGATTGATGAAATCAAATTTTGAAATCATCATAATCATCAAGTTTTCTTACCCAATGCTTGAGCTATCATTTATTGCTATTCATTGAAGTATTAGTCTCTCTTAGTACTTAATTCATTTGTATGATTTATTAATAGAGACATATCATTGTAAATTCATTGCTCTAAATATGTTGGTCATATTGAAGTCCCATGAAAGCTCAATAGTACAAGGATCAGTGTTCCTTATTTTAAATCACCATGCAGGTTGTATTGAGGTCCGATAAAGTTCAATATTATATAAGGATCGATGCTTCTGATTTGTAAGTCCTTGAAAGCGTTGTAAATAGTTGGACTGCACTATAAGTCAATCAATATTGTGAAAAAGACCCTGCTCATGCCGAAAAACTTGGTAACAAAGGACGTAAATCATTTTTTTAATCGAACCTCCACAATTATATCGTTTGCATCATCTAGACCCTTTTAATTATTGTTATTCCGTTTTTGACAATTCCTCATGATTAAAGTATAAAAATATTGATAGAAATTACGGCAACAAAGTATATTCGTAACATCACCCTATGTACAAGGTATGCCAACAAAAGGAAATGGATCATTGACTGAAACTCATAGTTACCTCGAACGAAGAAAAAAGTTTTCTTCCAAGAAGGCACTTGGGTAGGAGGGATCACCAATGTAGGACATTCTATAGAGAAGAGAGGAAAAAAGAATAAATCCCTTTTGGGGGTTTGCTGTATTTCCCAATGGCATGGGATGATACAACGAACTGAAGATATTCGGGAATTTTCCCCAGTAAGCCTACAAAACCACACAATAGAAATGACCCAAACAAGAAAGGGCCCACCATTGTGACTGAGCTTATAAGGGAGTTACCTTAAAAAAAGGATGAAAGGGCATTCTGAGTCCCATATCCAGCGAATGTTTATAAACAGCTATATAGCTTGGGGCATGGGTGATCCGCCATTTGGAATGACCCAACCTTAGGTCAAAAGCCTACTACTTGACCAAAAGTGAGGTGGCAAAATAAAAAAACAACCAGAGTTAAGACATATTTATAGCTTTTGCGTAAGATATTGGCTATTTAAATGTCAGTAATAATCATAACCGTTGAAGGGGAACATGCAACTACGTGGATTCCAAGGCAAGTCATGCATAACTTGCGCCATCTTAAGGAATCGTGGGCCATTAACCAAGAAAAATGCAAACGACGCCCATGTCCGTAAATAAAATGATTATAGTTGCCGACATGTTCTCCATGTCCCCCCTAAATTCACATGAACAAAGCTAAGCAAAAAGCCCTTCAATACTTCGCTAATCAAGATGCGCAGCAAACCTATCCTAGATTCAATATAAATAGTGAATTCTGACTTAGGGGTGCTATTTGTTAGGCCTAAAAAGGCTAATTGGCAAACCAAGTCCATTACCGGTGAAATGCAGGGAGCAAAGGTTTGCATAAAAATTGAGAACCATCCTCCATATACCCTGGCTACACAGGCCGTCAATAGGGGCAAGTGGGCAAAGTGAGTAAAGCGTGATTCCAAATGACCATATTACCCCAACGCTTGGAGGAAAATCTATTAATACCCTCTCATTTGAAGAATGAGGCATGCAATTTAGATATTTCTCTCTCAAATAGTTATTTCTCCTCTCGTTTTAGTTGAAGCATCTAGACTAGTGAATTTAGGAGGGAAAATTATAGTTATGTGAGAGGATTTATTGATTGTAAATACATTTGCTCTTCAATTGTACTTGTTTTATCAATAAAATATTTGATCCAATTTTTATCGTCAACAATATTCACAACCAAAGTACAATTCATCAAAATAATAATCCTATGTAACATGATAGAATTTGTTGATACTAAAGTTTATTTTGTTAGGGACATGGTCGAGAAAGGTATGATAACTTTAGTTAAATTCCCAACTCAGTTTAATCCTTATGATCTTGGTACTAAAATTGTTACCTTAAATAAGTTTAGAAAGTATTGCGAAGAAAATGAAATCTTATGTAAAATGGTCTTGAAATACTAGAATTTAGGCAATTGTTCAGCAAGGTAGAGCACATCAAAAAATGCCTCAAGTTGATCGTTTAAGGATTTGGACCAAAATTGTGTTTTGAAGTGCTATTTCTCCGTGGTTCAAGAATTGATCGGGAGTGTACATGTGACGGTCCCACAACCGTTGGATGGTGGGAAAAATGAAGGTCATTTAAAGGGCCCCTAAATCCCAATTTTCTTCCCGTACACTCTGTTAAAATTTGGGGTTTCATCTTAAAATGTCAACATTGTTGAGAGGATTAGCCCAAATCCTTATAAATTGATCTATATTTTTATCTTTATTCGATGTGGAATTCTATCCCTTAATATGTCAACACAAGATGGTGGCTCGTTTGAGCTGACCAATCTTGAAATTCGTGTGCTCAATTTTTTTGAGTCTTAATCGATAAAACTGCTCGTTCGAGTTTAACGAGCTCTGTACTATGTTAAGATTTAGGGTTCCATCTTAAAAGATCAATATTGTTAAGAGGAGTAACACAAACTCTTATAAATCGGTCTATATTTTCATCTTTATTCGATGTAGAATTTTATCCCTTAATACACTCTACTTAAACAACTTTGTTCTCTCTCACTTTTCTTAGAAATGTTGTTCTATTGAAATTCTTTATAAATCTCATTCGTATGTTTGTACAGATAGAGAAGGTTTCTTTTAACTATGATGAACATTGTTCGTAATAATTTCTGAAATTATGGAAATTATTACGAAAAATATTCATCACAGTTAAAAGAAACCTTCTATATGTGCACAAACATACGAAAATTGTCTGAAATCTTATCTTCAAGGTCAAGACCTGTGGGAACTAGTTGCTGGTGCTAATTCATAAATTCCTACAAATACTCCAGAAAGTGTTGAACCATAAATGGAAGATCAAGTGTAGTAAAACTCTCTTTGATTTGAGGACTTCAATTGGCAAAGAGTTCATTGAACAAGTTTGTGATTCTAGTTCACCGAAAGAAGTCTGGGAGACACTTGAGAGGTCGTTGTCAAAAAAGAATACAAAAAGGTTAGAATTGTTGAAGAATGAATTGGCAATGTGTTATCTCCGTATGTCTATCTTTGAATGTTTCTCAAGAGTTAAAAGTATGTGCAGAAATTTCAGAATTAGATGCAAATGAGAAGATCAATGAAGCAAGATTGAGATAGTTTCTTATTCAAGGATTGAAGAGGAGTACATTCATTTCCTTACCTTCCTTCGCCTTTGTAGCTGATATGTTACATTACGTATATAAGAAAAATGGGCCAAGTCCAAATCAACACATGGCCCAACACCTACAAGCTATCCAAGAAGTGAGGAAATGGGCCACAATCAGCTCTAATTAAACTAGGCTCTTCAATAGCCCAAATAGTTCCAGGTTTGCGTCATTCCATTTAGGTGTCAATATTTCAATTTATCCAATACCGATTTAACATCATTGCCCCGGATTTATTGGGTATCAAAAAACCATACAAATCCACCTTGATACGCAATGAATCTGTAAGTAATGAAAACACATAGTTTATACTTGCATAACAAGGTAACCAATATAATTGGAATTAGAGACCTTACCTCGTGTTTCGGACTCGAAACACATACTATAAGTACTCCATACACTCACTGTAGCGACCCGAATTTTAAAATACCAATTTTATAA
>CAIGRS010104248.1:0-13891 GCA_903798395.1 Fraxinus floribunda | reverse complement strand
ATCTTTTGATATTCGTTTGGCTTTGTTTTTTATGAAAATTGGAGGGGTGTTGATTTTAAAATGGCACCTGACATTACACCGGTTTAATCATAGTTGTCAGACTCGACCCGGATACTGACCCGCACAATGCAGCGGGTCAATAGGTTAGCAGTTCAACTGGTGACCGGTGATTCAACAGGCGGGTCATTGCATAAAAATCTATAAAAAAATATAAAATATAATTTTTTTTAGGGGCAAAATTAAAATTTTTAATTTATTTTTCACTAATTATTTAGGTCTATAAAATAAAGTAAAATGTTGGACCAAAGTTTTTTAAAAGAAAATTTTTATAAAAGCTATAAATGATTCATTAGTTAGATATAAGTTATTACAGACAAGTAATACTAAAGTATTTTTTGTTTAAGTGNTAAAAGAATATTTTTATAAAAGCTATAAATGATTCATTAGTTAGATATAAACTATTGTACACAAGTAATACTAGAGTACTTGTGTTCAAGTGGTAAGAAACCCTTTATTTTTCTTAGAGGTTCAAGGTTCAATTCCTTTGTACACAAAGATTTTGTAAAAGGATTTCAAAACACAATCAAACCGGCCAATCGGACCAGGTAGATCACTGGTTAACTCGGTCAAAGCCCGATTTTGACCGAGCCAAGTGCATTTCGATCAATTTAATCTGTCCGGCCCAGTCAAGGGTCCAGGCCACCGAGTTTCCGGCCCAAATGGCCGGGCCGATTTTTATAACTATGGGTTTAATGACATCCATGAGAAAGATCAATCAATAGGCGCAGATTTCTAAACTGATCTATGTATATAATGTATTGCACTGTCTTAAAAAGAAGGGAATTTTTTGTGAATTCTATAGTATATGCAAATTAGTATTTGGGTCCAACCTTCAATCTTTGTAGCAAGTTGGACCCATAAGATGAATTCGTCCAATTTAGCAGTTAAAACATCACTTCTTGGACATGATAGGGATTTTGAATAAAAATACTTTTCTACCTCGTTTCATTTTTTTTTAAATAAAATATATTTTAAAAAAACCCTCATCTTCCCCCCACCCCCCCACCCCCCCGACCTCTGACCCCCAACTCCAGTCATCCTCTCCCCCACCTCCCGACCCCCTCAGTTTAAGGTCCTAGTTTAACAATCTTCATTTCATTCACAGTACCACTTTTGTCTTGCTTTTCCACAATTGCATGTCAAAACAAAGAGATGGACGACCATAAATTTTGGAAACAAGTAGATACCCCTCAATTTAACTATTTAATAGCTCTCAGTTATGTCAAATTAGCACCTATTGCCAGGACTGGAAAGTTAACATTTTTCTCCAGTGGGGAGGTGTGGTAGGTAACTGCAAATTAAACAAACTTAAGTTTTATAAGAGGGTTGGAGGCGGGATGAGGGGGGACAGCAGGGGGAAGAGACTGGTGAAGTGGGAAGGGGAGGGAGCAGGAGCAGGGGCAGGGGGGATGTGGGAAGAAGTGTTTGTCCCTTTTCTATTTACTAATCAGAATTGAAAGTGCGTAGCACGTTATTCTGAAATACTTTATAAGTGATGTGAAAGTAATATTTGATCTTCAATTTACCCTTTTGATCTAAATATGATAGAAATACAAGCCCCTGAAAATAAATATTAATTTTTATACATGCACGTATATAATAAAATGCTTACTTGAATATGAGTAATACAATTAAATGCATAAATGAAGATGATGAACGGCAAATGCAATACATGAATTAACGTGAATGTTAATTCATTTAAAATTAATACCAAGAAATATATACGTGACAATGAATGTTAAATTATTTATATTAAATGAATATAATTTAATTTTTAATTAAGTGAAACTGGATTCTAATTAGCATACATGAAGTGAATAATGAACTGCATTTTATGTGAAATTCTAATTAATATTAATTAAATAAATGTGAATGTTAATTAATTGAGACATTGAACGTCAATGTGAATGTGAAATTCTAATTAGTATTAATTAAATGAATGTGAATATTAATTAATTGAGAATTAATTATAGTATTTATTACAGTTTGTATTTAAAGTATTTATTACACTTTGTAAATTAAATACATATTGAAAATCGAAAAGTAAAATATTATTGAAATAATGGAATTGTAATAGGACTATAATGTCAAAAAAATAATTCTCAATTAATGTGATATTTAATATATTATAGGTGAATATGAATGTTAATTAACCGAGACTTAATTATAGTATTTATTACAATTTGTAAATTAAATACATATTGAAAAACAAAAAGTAAGATATTGTTGAAATAATTGAATTGTAGTAGGACTATAATCATCCAAAAAATGATTCTCACTTAATGTGATATTTAGCCCTATTTGTTTTTTTTATTAAAATCTGATTTTTATTTTAAGTTAAAGTCAACAATTAATTTTAACCACACATTTCATGGGTCCACAACTTTTCAACTACACACTTCACCAATTTTTATCAAAATCTATTAAAAATCTGATTTTAATCTACAACAAACAGGGGGCTTAATCTATTATAGATTTAGAGAAATAGATAACATTGCCAATTATATTCTTGAAACACGTTTACGTGCAAAGTAACAATAGTAAATTCAATTCTACGAAAAGTTTTGAATGATTCCGAACTAAATGAGTTGAAATGAAAGGCCAGTGTTGTTACCTGAAAGATAATGGGAATGGTAGGCCCTGACGGAGACATAATATGTCTAGCATACTGCTCGAATGCAAACTGGACAACAAGACCAACAAGGTAGGGAGCTAGAGTAGCCGAAGCTGCAGGTCCAGTCCACGGCCAAACAAAACCCATAGTCACCATTGGAATTGTAAGACTAAGAACCAAGACAGCAACAGAAGAGATTCTGTGTCCCAAATGCGGTGTAAGGTTCATGTTCTTAGCTGCAGATATGGGTGTAATAGGTCTCCTCAAATGGTCTATTAGGAGAAGAAACACAGCAACTCCACAGTAAAAGAGTGCCTCCGTGAAGAATAATATTAGAAAGTCTGCCAAAACAAGCAAATGATTTTAATGGCTCCTAATCAACAAATAATGTTGTGATAGATCAATCACACAACATAATAATTACTGCAATAATTTGTTCTCCTTTTCCTGACCTAGCTGAAATCAATAGTAGTTTACTATTTAATATAACAAAGTCTATCCGGTTTCAAGAATTATAATACTAAGCGTGATAAAAGTTTATGCTCTATTTACATGCATATAAACTTATCTGATGTCAACAAAGATAACTTTGCAATCAGTAAATATTATTTTCCATGCCACTGCAGATCATCAAAATGAACTGTGTATATGACGGACTATTTTCATTTAATGAGTGAATAATGTTTCTTCTACCCAAAGAGGTGCAGATACACTGGAAGGCAAATATGCTTTAAGCTGATATGTTGGCGCCAACAATATATATCCAGACATACTTGAACACATATCTAACACTCCTCAGACCATGTCTGAATTGAATTCAACTGCTCCTACACTTTTAAGCCAACATATATTTTTAGTTCAAACAACAGGAAGCAACTAACTTCACTCAATAGTGTATCTAAAGATTTATCAACATCCATCTGTTATCATTACCCTTCACTCAACTTTTTCCCTCAATTCAAATTAAATGACATCAACAATTTCAACTCCAGTTTTGAATATCTAATAACAGATGAAAAAGAAGCTTCAGACAGGCCAAAGCTCTGAAAGACTAGCAAATAATTCCAGAATTTTCAAGGCAAAACAATATAGAATGGTAACCAAGAAACAAGAAGTAGTACCAATGTTGCATTTAACGATGCTATCAAACAGCAGACCATCAATGTTCTATTATGCAGTAAGCGAACGTTTATGACAGGTATTAGGACCATCAAATGCCTTCAGTAGCATTCAAGTGAAATAAAAACATCTACAACACTATTAGCATTTAAATAATAAAAAAAGAGATCAAGATACATGGAATTAAGCATAGCAAGTAAGCTACATCAAAATTTGTAAAGTACTTATGTATCGCCATAAATTTGGTTTTCTCCTCAAAAGGAGGAATAAAGAAAATGATGACAATGATGCAGGTGGAACAAAACAAGCAAATAACATATTAGCAGGTCAGGTACCAAAGAAGTAGCTCAAACTAGCACAAGTTTTGCCTACCGGTTAATAGAGAGTCCTCAAATATAGTGGAGAGTATCTTGCGTAGATAAAGTGAAGGAAATATGAAAGAGGCTACAAGGACAGTGGGACCGATGAACCACAGTAGACTATTGTGATTTTTCCCAGTGGTAGACACCAAGATTCTGTTCTCTCTTTGGCGAGGATGATTATAAAATGAAATGAAGCCTGGTTTTCCTTCAGATCCTTCAATATGGAAGTATGAACTGTTTGTGGGGGAGGCATCTTCAGCAGGAGGGACTTGAATTTCCTGCTCGAAATCATCTGGTTCTAGCTCACTGTATGATAGCTGATCGTCAGTTGTAGCAAAGAGAATACATCGCCTATTTGATAACCTTTGTTTCACTGCTAGCTTTCCATCTATGAGCTGGCATGGTTTAACAACTTGCAGAACAAGTAATGGTTAATAGTCCCATCACAATATAAAAATTTAACTATATGTTAAAATCAACCAATTTGAACACATTAATTCTCGAACAAATGAAAGCAGAGCTTACAGTGATCGTCCACTGAAGAAGAAACTCTTAAAAGGCTATAATTATATATGTGGTTCATTTATCAGAAATATCACTACATTTTGGGTAAGCTAAACTGCAACATTGAATCCTTCTCAGAAGGTTGGGAAGAGTAACTTGCATCTTATATTAAAATGATTCATAAGGCAATCCTAACATGATAAAATAGCTACCTTTAGCATTTCTTAACTGGTCTGTATTGTATTGCTGGCTCTCAAAAAATCCTAGCCTTGACATCAACTGAAGACCAACAGGCAGGAGTCAGGAATTCTTTTTAAAGAATATTTTATGATTAACATTAGAAATAATTAAGGGAAAAAATAAATTAACAGAAAGGAGAAACCTATGCATATATGCATACACTTCAAACTAAAAGTGCTAAGAAAAGTGGGAAGATAATAACAATGCTATCGATTTGGGTTGACAGGCATTATCTACTCCATCAATGAAATAAAAGCTAACTGAAGAGATAAAATGTTCTCCACTAAAATAGCATACATAAGTTGGAGGTAAAAAGTAACAAGATAAGTTGTTTTGAAGATCATAATTATAAAAGGTAATAATTCACGAATAAGTTTCCCCTTAATATTACAAAATCCTGCATACCAAGCAACTCATATGCATTCATCTCAACTTTGACTCCAAAAATTCCAAATTAGGGGTCATCTTCATGATATCAATATTCAAACCTCGCTTATCCTAATTAACATAGTTGTATAAATAAGCATATCCTGGCGTCACTAAATGATAGATATTCATATTCCATAGTTCGACCCTAAGCTATTGATACTAGAGTTGACATGGTAACTTAACCTTTTTGTAGTTATATTGATAAGCATGCCATTGTCTCACTTATTTATAAGCCTATCCACAGTTGACCCTGGACTGTCCTATTGATACAAGAGTCCAAAAAGGCTTGTATTATGCATACCCAAGGCTAATATTCAGAGATTACTAAGCCCTCACTAACAATGCTATATTTTTTTTCTGATAACCGTGGATGTCCGGGCAGCTTGCGCACACCTAGACTAATCCCACGGACCTGAAGTTTACGGCCGGGTAACTAACAATGCTATATTAATATATAAATAATCACATCACTCAATTATAGGCATCCATTTTTAAGCCTTGAGCTATTAATACAGAGTCCAAAACGGCCAGATTTGCGCATACCAGAAGCTAAAAAGATATGTTGACATTCCCCCACAAATACTGTCATATTGATATGTATGTCATCCCCCAATAAATTATAAGTATCCAGAATGGTAACTTGCTTTGTTGTTCGGTTTGTGCGGCTATTTGTCAAGAATTTATGAAAGAGGTTCAAGGCAAGGCCAATACCTCAGAGGGAGATTCAAGTAGAGCTACTCAAAAAGGTGCAGGAGAATTTCTAGATGCTTCAACCCAAGAATGTAATTTTGGAAGGACCCCAAAGAATAGGCTTCTACATGGACTAAAAGCATGCTCGGCTAAGCTTAAAAAATTCACTTATATAAGTAAATAAGCAAGTTCTAAAATAAATAACCTTTTCTCATTAGTCACTTAGAAATAGAGCGGGGTAAAGAGTTACTTTCAAAAAGTAACTATTTTTAAGAAAAAAACTAACGTATCACAACAAACCATTTTTTTTAGGATTAGCCAAACATGCTCTGAGATTTCCTGCAGCTACGGTGGCGTCTTTGTGACCATCCGAAATCTTGTTTTTCTTCTTATAAGGGGTAGATAGAAGACATATAATCATAACATTGCCAGGGAATAAAAATATAGGACCGGACTCCTAATGACCCCCAAAAAAACTCATGATTCCTTGATTGCTTCGAAGAAAAACTTCACGGACTTAAACCCAACATTAACAGCCGAGTATATCAGAAGTTAAGAATTCAAAAGCACATTTGTGCATTGCTTAACCACCAAATCAGAAACTCCACTAAAATTTCGATCATTTAGAAAACAAATAATAACAATCCTTTCCAATAAACCTCACAGAGCAAAAATTTGTAAAGTGGTGAAAAAAATATACATACCTTTGGAGCCGCTTTACTTTGAAATGGTGGACAAAGAGAGGTGGAAACACAGGAAAATGAAGAACCGATTTTTACTTTAACTGCCATTCTTTTTATCTTTATTCCACAAGCAAATAAACAGAAGTAAAACTTAAGCTAGTAAAAGGACTGCATGATTGAGGATATTAAGAAGAACCCATTTGAATTCGGGGAGAATTTGAGGAACCCATTTGAGAAAAATTGATGGCAAGTAGGATGGATGGTGGAGAAATGGTGACCCTTCGGAGAATCTGAGGTATGGAAAGCGGCTTCTTTTGGTCTTTCTTGAATGAATTTTATTTGTCTGGTTTAGTTTGTGTTTTTGAGTGAGATTCGAAGCAGCTGATTTTTGGACAACCCAACCCTTTATACAGATGTTGCTATTTGCTAATTGTTTAACGATGATTTTTTTTTTTCTTTAAAGGCAGGCCAGAAGAACAACAGGATATTTTTTTTACACTCTTTTCTCCATTTGTTATTTTTTTTTCGTGAACAAGTTTATGGAATTGGATTTTCTACTCGACCAACTCGTCCAGAGGATTTTTCATAAACAGTATAATATTGCCATAGATAAGGTGAAAAACATCAACTTCTTTAACTCATTTTCATTTAAATTACATAGCCCTTGTTTAGTTTGAATTAAAATTCAATTAAAATCCGGAGTTAATATCAACAATCAATTTTAATCACACATTTTCTGAAATTTCCAACTTTTCAACCATACATTTTATCAATTTTTATCAAAATTTATTCAAAATCTAATTTTAATCTCTAGCGATAGAACTTATAGTTTATAGTTGAGACCATCTCCCCAACAAAAGCTCAAGAGGAGCTTGTCAAGCAATAACTCAACAGTCGGTAATGGGAGGAGGAGGAGAAGATAAGCAAAGAAAATTACCCTCTCCGAATATCACCTAAAAAGAGCATACAATCAATCTTCCGATTTCCCTCTCCAAATTCCATAAAACCAAGAAAAGTTCCATGTGTGATCTCACTAATGTCAATACTATAAGAAATTTACCCACCACTATGAACCCACAGAAAATCATTAAGCAGTGAGATGGAAACATACTCATTCAAGATTATGAATTCAAAATTTGACAAACCATCAACAAGCAGCCATTTGGTTCCAATTCTCTAATTGCCCAAAGGGATTAAGAACCCCATATTCCAAAAAGGGGTTCAGGATTTGTGCCCGTGGGAATATTTTCAACCTAAAACAAGGAAATAAAGAACAAAGAATCCCATTTTTTTCAAGCCTTGCAACGATCTCGATCCAGAATACAAGCCCGCAACTCTATATTAGATTTGCTCTCTTCAAAACCCTGATCGTTCTGCAGTAATATGGCCATATCAATTCCACATAGTCCTGATATCTCTCCACCAACCAAATTTCCAAATCTTTCGATTTTTGCCTCGTAACCTCCTTGTAGTCCATGTTTCTGATGTCCACCATGGGTTGCCATATAAGCGCATGTATGTCTTCTTTAAACTTCCCACGCACAATATAATAATGAAGCACGAGGTAGTATACCGGCAGGTTCTTTACTATTTTAACAGTCCGCTTGAAACTGAATAAATAGAGCCCACAAATGAACCGGACCATCTTAATGTAGAGAGCAACAATTACTGGTCCGAGAACCCATAAAGGGGTCAATTCTCTGGAAACTACAGATCCATATACTAAATTAACTCCCAGGTATGAAGGGACGCTGCAAATAGAACAAAAGGCAAGACAATAAGTCAGCAGCAACATTCATATCCATTATAGGTCTGCAAGTCTGTCTGAATCATCTTATATACGACAACTGCATGCTACAAAGGATATATGTTGTACTCATGCTTTGACAGTTCAGATGCAATAATGAGAAAATATTTAGCCCTTGTTCGAGCCCCATTTTTGGTTAAAAATGAGTTTTGGAATAATGATTTCTTGGAGAATGTGAGGTTAAAAAATAAGGAAAAGTTTCCAGTTTACATGAAAAATTATTTTTATGGGAGAACATGTGATTGAAAATGAGTTCTGAAAAAAAAAAATGTATTCTGACAAAAATGGAGCCCAAACATAGGCTCAAGCAGAAGCTACTAAGATGCATTTTAACTACAGTGCATGCATATAACAATTTATACTATGCAACAACTTTTATCACTGAGTTTTTAAGCTACGCTCTTTGGATTCATTCAACTATTTCCCCTGTGAAATTACCAGCAATATATGTTGAAGACAAAAATTTAATCAACTCGCTCTAGAGTAAAATAACTCCAAATATCCATTGAAATGAATAATATATTATATGTCCAGCAATACGTGTTTGAAGACAAAAATTTAATCAACTCGCTCTAGAGTAAAATAGCTCCAAATATCCATTGAAATGAATAATATATATATAAATACACACTCGTGTATACAATTGCAAAACTTCTATACAATGGCATACGGTAGAGGAGTGGGGAAAAACTTCTCATCCCAATCAGAAAACCATATTGATACATCAGCTCTCAATCAAAACAGCACCTCTTTTACTTTTTTCTCGTATGAAATTTTTATCTCCTTAGTTTTTGAAAACAAAGAAATTATCACAAATAAGAAGGCATGTACACCATGCAGGATTATACATACACAAATGGGGATGGAGGGGGAGAGGGGGAGACAGAGAGAGAGAGAGAGATGAACCATTAAACTTACAATATCAATAGTGGTATCTTTATTGTCGCATCCAGAACCAACAAGGAGCACCAAGCAGCCTTTACCATTTCAGCTCTTTCTTGCTTTTGCAAACTGTTTTGCATTTCCAAGGTTTCTATTGATGAAGGTTCTTCAAGAACTTCATTCACTTTTTGGTTTTGTGATGTAGCAAGCAATAACGTTAACCAGTTCTTAAATAGACTTTGTGTAGCCAGTGACTGGGTTGTTGTCTCATCTGCAGTTGATGTCCAAGAAACAGGAATATTCTGAACCGAAGATTTCACAGAAGATTCTTCACTCTCAGAATGTATATACGAAACTTTAACATGATTCTTCAGGGTCTTTGACCCATTAACTCTACTTCCAGCATCACCACAACTGCTACCTTTGAAAGCTGATATTTTAAATAACTTTGTCTTTGGTCCAAGGACAAAAGTAGCTCCTACACTGGGATGGGCCATTTGATTAAACCATAGATAGGAATGGGATGTAATATAACCTAATATACAGTAACAACATAAATAACATACAATTTAATAATGCAATAACCATCAGAAATGAACGAAAAGTTTCAATATTCCAGCAGGTCATTTACATACACCAGTGTAGGCTTGTTTTTTATTCAAACATGAAAATAAACATCAATTTAAAACAAAATTTATGCTCATAAATTAGCAAAGCTTGGCTCAAAAAAAAGAACACAAAGACTAGACAAGGGGAATAGCCAATTAGCCATGCACTAGAGAATCAAGCTTCTCCTTTATTCACTATTTCACTTAATGTCCAGGAATTGATATTATACTCCTTTTATTGCTTCCCCCTACTAGAAGTTAAGCTTTTCAGTTCTTTCTTATTACGAATAAACTTAGATTGTACATCATCAAACACATTTTTCGCTTGGGTCTCTAAGACAATAAAATATTAAATACACTGTATATCAAACCCAGAGTGCTTGAGACATTTGTTTTGGCATAGGAGTGTATATTCAACCTTGACTCGATCAACAGTTGAGCGAAGCTTGAGCATTTTTTTAGGCCTGTTTATGACACCAAGCTGAGCTCAGAGCATCATATAGCTTGATATGACTTGGCTTATTACACCCTTAAAGATCCAATACTTCTGAAATCTAGAAAAATTGTTTACTAAGAACAGTTCAATGAACACGTTCTATCTTTTAGTAAAATAAATAATCAAAAGAGCATGCCGTAAGTTACAAAATCCATGAGAGTTGGTCTTTTCATCTTTCCATCAATGAAATGACAATATGAGAGAGAGAGAGAGAGAGAGAGAGCAATGCCCCAAGGATATTTATCATTGTCATAGTTTGCACTCCAAAATATCATAAATTGTCCAGTAAAAATTGGGGGTACCACAGTGATAAAGACTGATAGGTGTAAAAATGTTTACAGGTCGTGGTTTGACACTGATATCATAGCTTCTCCATACAATTTGGTAACTGAAATGTAAAAGGGGAGGAAGAAGGAGGGAGGGATGTCTAGGCTGTTCTTTGTGCTGTTGAAGAATATAACAAGTTGACAAAGGCAAGCTCAGGGGGAAAATGAAAAAAACAACTGTAAAAGGAGAATAACAGAGAGAATGGGGTTAGCAGCAGCAAACAACAAATAATAAGTACAATGGGTTTTAATGTAGAGCTTTTTATCTTGCTTGCTGCTTTACCCTTTTTGTCCTGTCAAATGAGAAAAGGAAAAACGAGTGCAAGAGCTCATTCTGAACCTAAGAGTCACCTGGGTTCTGGAAAAACAGCTTCAGTAAGCTGTAATCTTTCAGCAGTGGAATTAGGAATTATACATGTTTCGACATACAGATAAGAATTTTTTTCCACATAAATAAAAATGTGCAAAAGCATATGGAGAGGAGAATTTACACGTTTGAAAAAAAAAATGCACATAAATATTTGCATGTAGTTTCACCTCAAACAATATTTGCATTTCAAGGAGGTAAATCTATTGTTTTGCCCAGCAGCACGGATGGATAGAAAATTTATCAACTTGTTCCCTCTGCTCCATGGTGAAGGCCCTAATGGAAAAGCGCTGTAAGGACCCTGAATACAGTGCACAATAACAGTTGGTATATATGTTATGGAAATGAAAACTTGGGAACTTTTACAAAATGAGAATACAAGATGTGGCTGATGCAACTGGGAATAGACAATGATGTACAGACAAGATAATAAGAGTCAATAAATGTCATTTTATCATGATTCAAATCTAGCAAGCACTGCATTGTAAGATATTCAGAGGTAAAAGAGAACAAGCTTAAACTCAATTGCACAATCTACAACTACTGGAAATTTTGCATGCAGTTCCTGCAAATTTCACTAGAAACACACTTGATTCTGAGGACTTATTCTGCTAATTCAGAAACATGTTTTGTTTTTGTTCTTGTTTGGGATGAAAGTCAGAACACTAATGATTTTCAGACACAACAGCAGCTCTTTCCCATGTGTGTGTTCAAAGACCTTATCATATCATCACACCCATCGATCTTAGATCTATGAGTCAAAGCCGCTGGGAGAGGAGAGAGTATTTTCAAGCTGTCAGGATCAATTGGAGTTGTTCCAGTCAGGATGGGCTGGTAAGAGCCTTTTTCCACCACCGCAGTGGTGAGAACTGTATTACATTTCAAGCCTAAACCTTGATAGCATAATAGAACTGAGAAGAAAAATAAAAAGTATAAACCGAAGGCATTTATGATATGCATGGCAAACACTTCATAAACAATTTCTTTGAGATAAAAATTATGAGAAAGTTAAAAACTATACGATACTTCATAAACCAATAAAACAACTGTTTCAGCCTAACCAAACTAAAGCATCATGAGATCATTTAAAATACAATTGCAGCAAGTCAGGTTTACTCGAACATCTTTAGAAAAAGCAATATATTATCAGCTTCCATCAAAGGGAAATCGTCAATTTTCTAATTACCTGCAACTGATGGGTCGTTAGTGCCATTGTCTATACTGTCTGGGCGCACTCATTTACACTAAGTTAATCTTTTCCCCAATACCTGTAATCCCAAAAGGAAGATTAGGAAAAACATAAAAACACTCATTCAAGTAAACAAAAACTCATCTAAAGAATTAAATTACAAATGTCCCTAAAAGCAATCACAGCCGACACGCCATACAACTTATGTACCAATTTATATATAAAATCACGGTGTTATAATTCCATAAAACAAACCAAAATGTCAAGGGGAAAATATATATAACAAACACTCCTGGAAATACATTTTAGCAAATTTGCAGGAAATCACTCCCCCCCACCAGATTACCCCCACGTAACCTCATTAATTCCGAAAAAGAAATAGAAAAGATGGTTCAAATCCAACTACCCAATTCGTAAAAGTTTCAGAAAATCCACACACACAAAAATAATTCCCCACCAGATTATCACGCGTCATATCACGCATTCAGGAAAAACAAAACGTGGGCATATTATTACAACCCAATTCGAAGAAGTTTCCGAAAATCCATAAACAAACACGCGCATAAATACAAACGAATATACACACAGACACACGTACGTAAGAGGCATACAGAGAGGGGACCATATGACAGCTTCAGAAGTGACCCTGCGCAAATGTTATAGGGAAGCGCGTGAAGATGGAATTCTACTGGTAGCTTTATTTGTTTGATTGGCAGAATTGCAGACAGGATGAAGATTGGATAGAAGAACAGGGGCAAGGGTCAATATGGTGAAATTAGGGTTTCCGAGGGCCCTTTTCTATTTTTTGTCGGTTTATCTTCACAATTTTTATCTGGTAAACCATGTTTTAATTATAATTAAACTCTTCAATAGCAATTACTTTCTTTAACTTTTTTTTACCGAATTCTTGTCTTCAATCTTTCATTAATTAATTTTGTAATTGAGTAATTATTGGAATTGAAAATTCGGATCCGTTTGTCTACATTATTACTTGTAAACGAATATTGTACATATTTTTTAGCAGACAACAAGTCCACATCATTTTCATAATTTTAGCCTGTTTGGCACATTTTAAAATTTTCACTATCACTTTTCTACTTATTTTCAACCAAACATTACTCAATAAAATAGTTTTTCTCATCACATCAATAATTTTGTCTTCTTTTTCAACCACACATTCTCCATCAATCTACTATTCTATAATACATTCTTCCAAAATAACGTGGCTCAAACACACCCTCAGACACAAAAATTAGACCACCTCAAAATTTAGTAAGCAATTAAAGATATTTTTTAAAAATATATGGTGTGTTTGAGCCACATTATGTTGGAAGAATGTGTTTTTGTATAGAAGATTGATGTATAATGTGTTGTTGAAAAAAAAGGAAAAATTATTGATGTGATGAAAAATATTATTTTATTGAAGAATGTATGGTTGAAAATGAGTCGAAAAATGAAAATGAAAATTTTAATATGTACAAAGCAAGGACTTATTTTAAAAGTAAATGTCGCCCC
>CAIGRS010104245.1:0-10209 GCA_903798395.1 Fraxinus floribunda | reverse complement strand
TTGCAATATTGAGTTCAAATTTTAATGTCACCAATTTATGAAAATTGTGCACGTGTCACGATTTTAACAAAAAATCGAATTTGGTCTACTTCTAATCTCTTGAAGACAAAATTTATGCAAAAAAACAATTTATAACCCCGTCTCTAACTCAGGCAAAGTGGTCAATACCGTATCAAAGATAATGCACTATTGTTAGACCTTAATTGAAAGATAATAGATCCAACTTGCACGTAAACACGTGCGGTGAATAAAATTTGAAAAGCAAAAAAAAATGTTCTCCATCTAACAATTTAAACTTCTAAACAGATACCACAAGTTACCTCCCATGAATTTCAGACTGTTTTCTTGAAGTCGATTGACAAGCAAGTGGACGGGACCAATGAAGTAAACCGGAGGACACAGGGGCGAGAGAGCATTCAGAACCTCAGCCTCCAATGCATCAAAGGTATTGAAAATGATGGCAGATGCTTTTGAGGTTCTTTCAGTCTCCTCCATTGAGAAATTTAGCATTGGATCATTTAGATCCGTTGTCCGAACAACCGCTGGGAAGTCCCTGAGTCTTATGTTGTTCAGGCTGGGAATACAGTCTACAGTAGTGTCCAAGTATCCATTTGTTAAGTAAGATGAATCTGCATAGTTGGTAACACGTCCTTAAACCGAAGATTTCACACGATACTTCTAATTGAAAAATGAAATCAGAGAAAGAGACTTTTTTTTTTCCAGTTTGTATAAAACTCTACTGGGCACAAATTAAGACTGTGTTTACAGGAAGTTAAAGGCGTGTCCACACAATCACAGTATTATGCATTAATCTATGAATCTACGATGAGATTTTCATTTCATTCAGCTCTGTGTTCATTTCCTTCTTTTCATAAATTGGATATTGTCCCACATTCAAGAATCTCCTTTGTTGTGAAAACATGAATAATAAATCGAAAAGAAGAAGAATAATAAGATTGTTAATATCGAAAATTGTATGAGCAAAATTCAAGCCAACTTAATATATAAATAAGAACTTTATTGGTAGTAATTTTCAAATTACAAGAGTCAATTACAAATATTCCCTTTTCTTTCTTAAATGAGATATTTGAAATATGAAGTGTTTATACTCCCCTCCCTTTACTCAAGGCTCCCCTCCTTCCTTTTATAGGGGAAGATTTGCATGCATCCTTCATTTTCTTGTCTAATCAACTACAGTACTGAGCTGAGAAAGTACATTATTGGCAGTTTGGATTGGTTAATGAGCTCGGCCTGTTAGGGCATTATGAGTTAACCTTACATGTGGTCCCAACAATTAATGAGTTACTTAGAGATTGAAGCTAAGGCATGTGATTGGTAGATTTGGTGGGCGTTGATGTAAGACCTTCCATATGTCACTTGTTGATTGACTGTTTGTACAATGTGTTATCCGAGCTCACATTAGCATAAGCTTAATGTATATAACAAACTGTACTTAACGACCTCGAAGGTCGGATGCCAACAGTTATCCTCCAGGTCATTGCTTGCTTTGGCGACGGAGTGACCTTGAGCGTAATTGACACGTTTTTCCATTTACATAATCATTATAGTAATAAATGACATGAACAGGTGTTACGTCGAAACTCGGTAATGAGCTGTCATGCATACTTAGTTTCTTCTTCAAGAAGCTTTAGCAAAACGCCGTTGTCCTGAAGTAATTAAATCCAACCATCCATTTTCCCTCATTTTACCATCTAACGGCCTAGATCACATCTATAATATTCCCTTCATTTGAATAAATTTTACACCCTCATTTTCCCACTTTCGATTTTTCACTTTCCAAAAGTTTTCTTCATGTTCTTATTTATTTTCTGAGTGAGGTCGTCCATATTCAGGTATTTCCCTTAACAAAAATACCTTTCATTTTCCTTTGTGTTGCTTTTACCTCGATCGTTTATATGAGTTCGGACGAGTCGAGGGTACAATCCTGGGGTAACCAACAGGAGGACACAATACCTTCTTCATCTTCTCCTTATGTTAGCTCATCCTCTGCTAGCTCAGACTGTCAGAAAGTTTTGATACCATTCCCCGTAACCTTAGTTTACCCCAAAATAAGTAGGTACTTTTAGGAATATGGGACAAAATCGTGAAGGAGAAAATGTTAGATCTCAGGAAGTTAATGAGGGAAATACTCATGAATGGGGGGTTGATTCCTATAGGTCGGTGGTTGTGGGAGACATGCTTGCCAGTTTAAGGGCTAAGTATAGTATTCCCAGTTCGATAAAGCTAGTTATCCTGACTGCATCTGACAGAGCTAACACTCTACCATCTGGATGTCCAGCTTTGAATTCGACTATTCGTAATACCAGTTTAAGACTACCTTTTCCCAGAATAATTCGTTAATTTCTTTCTTCATAGGGAATAGCCCCAACCCAACTTTGCCCTAATGGATGGAGAACTTTAGTTTCTACATTAATTTTGTGGAATAAATTAGGCTATTCCCGAATTGAGTGTATCCCAATTTAGTTCTCTTTTTACCTTCAAAGAGGATGGGAAGGATTCTAGATGGTGGTATGCCAGTGTTAGGCCTAAGACGGGAGGTTCATTAGTGCTGGATACTTCCTCTTCGATAGAAAAGTGGAAGGAGGAATTTTTTTTATGTATTAGGAAATAGCAGTTTCATCCTGCCGAGGTGAATAGGGAGGACATTGTTCCTACCCTCTATCACCCGTTATGTAAGTGAACATCGCCTTCGATATCTTTTATTACTTTTGTGTTAAGTTCACCTTCCTAACTAACTTAATCTTTCATTGCAGATTACAAGAAAGTTGTTTTGACCAAAGCAGTGCAAGAACGAGCTGACGGGATTAGATCACTTTTGAGAAAACAAAAGTCTTGCAAATCTATTATCTCAAACTACAACCTTTTCCAAGCGGGGTTGAGCCTGAACAACCTCTTTAACATCGTCGATCAATAGGGCTGCCATCAAGGTCTACTTTTGTGGCCTCGTCGCCCTCAAAATCTGCTCATATGCCATCAATGTATGTCGCTATTCCAATTACTACTGCGGCTAGCTCATTGAGGTCACAAGATAGGTGTCCAGATATATAGAGGCCCAATGTTGATAATTTGGTGGGCCATCGACCTGAGATACTCGTCGATTTTCTTAGAGCTCCATCTCCTTCTAGAAAGTCCACTACAACACTTCCATCTCCCTTCAGAGAGTTTGCTACTCTCCTCACTAGAAGTTAGAATGATCGAGAGCAGTAGTTCCTTGCTGAAATGACAGTGGACAAAGCAATAATTTCAGTCCAACTCCATAGCCACAGATCAATCTTATATATGATGTCTGTGGCAGATAAGGTAATCTTTCAAGCTCAAGTAAAACTTATTAAGTCATGTGAGTGACATGATCCATAACTCAAATTATTTTTCTGTTTTTAGGTAAAGGCCGAGCTAGACAAAATGCTCAAAGTAAAAAATCAAGCCATGACCTTGTTTGACAAAATGGAGGTAGAAAAGGCGAAGTTTGCTGAGAAAGAGAAGATTATAAAGATCGCCTAAACAAAACGGGGATGGAACTGAATGCCTGGTTGACCTCAGAGCTCAAACTTATAGATGAAAACAAAGCTATGTAGATTAGGGGAGGAGCCACAACCCAAGCTGAAACTGAAAAGAAAAGGGCTGACGAGGAAAAAGCTCGAGTTGACAAGGCAACCAAAAGAGCTGATGAAGATGTCAAAAAGGTGGAAGAAGCAGAGCTCAAAGCTTCCAAAGCAGTTGAAACTGGAGGGCCTCTCTTGAGTTTGACGCAGTGGCTCGGGATGCTTACATCATGGCTTTGGGCAAAATAATAAAGAACATTAACAGAGAAAGGCCAGATTTTGACACATCCTTCTTGGCAGAGGCCTACAAGGAACAACAGAAAGAACTCGAACAATTGTCGAAGTCGGCAAGAGTTTGGATCTCCCATGCTGATGAAGATGGTAACGATGACTTTCTTGCTCCTCAAGACCCACCAACCTCTTATCTCTTTCATTATGTTATTATTTGTTTTTGTTAAACATCAAAACTTCTTTAGGAGCTTTTCTTGTAATCTTGATTCATTAATGAATGAATATCAGTTCGCCTATTCTTTTACATAAAATATTATTATTTCTGCATTTTTTATAAATTATATAAGAAATGAAACTTGCTATGCCTATTTGGACTAAGTGTTATAGCACATACAACCTTAGTTCGGCCTGCTCATAAGCAGGGCTTTACATGATTTCCTCGTTTAGAAAATTCCTCTAAGTGTTGTAGTACATATAACCTTAGTTTGGCCTGCTCATAAGTAGGGCTTAAATAATTTCCTCATTTAGGAATTCATCTAAGTGTTGCAGCACATGCAACCTTAGTTCGGCCTGCTTATAAGCAGGGCTTAAATGATTTTCTCATTTAGGAAACTCCTCCAAGTGTTGCAGCACATGCAATCTTAGTTCGGCCTCCTCATAAGCATGGCTTAAATGATTTCTTCGTTTAGGAAAATTTTCCAGGTGTTGCAACAAATGCAACTTTAGTTTGGTAAATCAATATTTCTTTATATCTTCCCTTTTAAAACACATTTTTATTATAGATAATAGATGCGTAATACAAGATACATTCACTATCTACTGGTAATACTTCTTAAGATGTTCTGCATTCTAAGGATGCAGCACAGGTCTGCCTTCTATATCTTCTAACTGGTAAGCCCCCTTAAGTAGTACTCTGATTATTCTGTAAGGGCCTTCCTAGTTAGGTCCTAGAGATCCAAAGCTAGGTTTCCTTGTAGCTAGAAAGCTTTCCTTAACACCAGGTTACCAATCTCGAACTCCCGTTTCCTAACTTTCTGGTTATATAGTATTTCGTGTTGCGTTGCTTATATACTGCATTCATGATTTCAGCATCATTTTCTCTTCTACTAGATTTAATTCTCCTCTCAACGTCTTCGCATTTTCTTCCTCATGGTACATCATTGTTCGAATGGAGGGGATTTCTATCTCAAGTGGATCCACAGCTTCTACCCTGAAAGTTAGAGAGAAAGGGATTTTCCTGGTACTATTCCTACACGTAGTGCGGTAAGATCATAGCACGTGGGGAGTTCCTCAGCCCATCCTTCCTTAAGAGCATCGAATTTGACCTTCAGTATATGCTTGATAATCTCATTAATTGTTTCGACTTGGCCGTTAGCTTGAGAGTGGTTCGACGTGAAGAAGTACTTTCGTATGTCAAGTTCTTCACAAAAATTAGTAAAGCGAATATTGTTAAATTGCTTTCTATTGCCAGTTACGATGGAATGTGGTATCCAAATTTGCATACAATGGACTTCCACATGAAGTCGCGTTCAACCTCCACTTATTTACTGAAGTAATCTACTGCGATCACAAACTTTGTTCTCCCTTTTCCAATAAACATGGGGCCAATTAGATCGACCATCCCTCTTACTTGGAGAAAGGCCAAGGCGCACTTACACAGTTCAATTCTCCAGACGGGAATTTTATGTTAGGAGCGAAGCGTTGACATTTATCACACTTTCTAACAAATTCCAATGCATCTTTCCTCATAGTAGTCCAAAAGTAACCTTGTCGTACTATTTTTTAAACCAATGATTACCCATCGTTATGATTCCAGTATACCCCTTCGTGTATCTCTTGTAAAGAAAAAAGTTCATCATCTTCGTTCAAGCATCTCAACAAAGGCACAGAATGTCCTTATTTGTAGAAATCATTGTTAATCAATGTGTATCTTTCTGATCTAATTCAGAGCTTTCTCCTCAATGGGATCTTCTGGAAATGACCATGTTCTTATGTAGGAAGTGATTCTATCCATCCATGTAGGCTTGGGATCTATCGTCATAGAAACTATTTCCAATCTTTCAATAGTTGGATAAGAAATCCTTCTTACAGGGATGATGTCAAACTCCTCTATCCCTTCTTGTCGCCTACCAAGTTAAGGCATTGGCATGACCATTTTGAGTTCGAGGAATTCGTTCGACTAGCACAGTTTTAAATTTTTTGAACTGTTGCTAGACAACCTGAAGGTAGCTATTCATCCTTTGAACTTCCTTAGGCTTTGTTGGGGGATGCATTTCAATGATGGCCCGTATTTTTTTTGGATTTGCTTCGATCCCCTGGCGATTCACTAGATAACCCAGGAATTTTCCTGAGCTCATACCAAAAGTACATTTGTGCATGTTTAGTTTCATCCCGTATTTTCTCAGGATTCTAAACATTACATCAAGATGTTATCGATGGTTCCTGGCATCCGCACTCTTTACTAGCATGTCATCAATATATACATCCATAGTTTTACCAATATGTTTGGCAAACATGTTATTGACTAGATATTGGTAGATAGCTTCAGCATTTTTGAGATCGAAAGGCATCATTTTGTAGCAATATAAGCCTCGATCAATGATGAATGTAGTGTGTTCTTGGTCTGGTTCATACATGGGGATTTGATAATACCCTAAGTATGCATCCATGAAATAAAGTAACTCGTATCCTATCGTTGCATCTACCAGTTTGTGGCCTATTCTGAGTTCCTTTAGTGGATCGCACAATCTGACCTCCACTTTATCCAGCTCCTCCACAAGCTCTCTCCCTTTTATTCTTACACGTGGGTTTAACGAGTTGAAATTGGATTCGATCAGATGTACCATATAAACTTTTGGGGAAACATGTGTATCCTTCTTTGTCGAATAAATCTTCATCCGACATTTTTCAGCAATGTCTCTATTTTCCTTAACTTGCCCTATACCATGAGGCATGAGAAATTTGAGAGAGTTGTAGTACATTGATACAATTTCCCTAAGATTAAATAACAAAGGTTGCCCATTAATGGCGTTATAGGGAGAATTGGAATTTAACACTACAAACTCTACATTCAGTTTAGTTCGGCATGGATCTTTACCAATCTCAACAGAGAGCTTGATCAACCCTTTTACTTTGGTGAGGGCCTAGTTGAGTCCTAAAACTACATTCGGATATGATTGTAGAAAATTCAATGGGATCTTCATCCATTCTAGTGTGTTAACATAAAGTATGTTAAGAGAGCTTCCCATATCAACTAAAAATTTGGGAATGATAACTTCTGCTATGGGTATTAAGATAACCACGATTCCAGGGTATGGATACAGATCCACATCCTTTTCTTCAAATGAAAGTTGATCATCCATTAGCTTCTGTGGTGTTTCTCAGTAATGTCGATCTTAGTGAGGTCGGTAACTACGGGTCTTTTTATCTTGGTCTTCCCTATTCGCCCATTTTGTTGTCCTTTCAACATTTGGATTTGGGGCTGGGTAAATCAATGTTGCAAGTCCTTGTCTCGACTTGATTCCCACGAACTATACCAATTCCATTTGGAGTAGAGAAATTCATGCAATAATGATATATTGAGGTGGCGACTTGTAACTCGTGCAGATTGGTCTCCCTAATATGACATTATAGTTGGAAGGAAGATCGAAAACAATAACATATGCTAGGATCCTTCTCTGGCAAAGGAGTTCACCTAATTCCACACTCAGAACAATGTGTCCTCGAGCTTCAATAGGATCATCGAAAAACCATTGCAATCTCCCGGAATATGGCCAGAGGTAACGTTCGTGGATTCCCATTTGTTTTAAAGTTCAGGAGTACAACACATTGATCGAACTCCCATTATCGACCAGAGTCTGATGTATTTGTATCTCTGCAACAACCATAATTATTACCAATGCATCACTTTAGTTCTGTAAAATCCCGTATGAATCTTCTTCCGAAAATCCAAACCATCCTGAGTACGACATTTGTCAGATGCGGGCATTGCGTCCTTGTCTATGCCTTACTCTTCTGGACCCTTTGAGGCATTGATTGCTACTTACTAGAGTTCTGATCTCAACTTAAGGTAAAGGATCCTGAGCTTGAGGACCTGGCTGAACTCGCTGAGTCATTCCTTGTTGGTTAGGTTGTTGATTGCCAGCTTGGTTCGCCTATCCGGATTTAGCTACAAATTCTTACGGATGACCTCGTCGAATTAAGGACTCCACTTCTTCCTTTAGATTTCTACAGTTATCAATGTCGTGTCATGTAGTCCTGTGGTATCGACAATATCTTCCTTGATTTTTCTCCGCTAATTCCTTTTTTTGAGGTGGGGGCCTACAAAATGTTTCTTTTCCTTCTTCTTGTAAGAAGACTTCCTCCAGAGTGGTATTTAGTGGGTGATAATCATGAAACCTATCAGGATAAAGCTTAGGACAACTCCGATCCCTTCTTTCTTTTTTCTTTTCTTGACTGAAGTCTTTATCCACTTTATTTTCCTTTGTTGGTGTAAAGGATGTGGGTTTACTTTGGGTTCATCATGGTCTGATGTGGCTTCCTCAGTACTTATATGTTTTTCTGCTCGATTTAAGAACTCATGGTACGTTCGAGGTCCATCCTCATGCAAGAACCTCATTCTAGGCCTTAACCCGGAGAGGACTACTATAAGCGCAGCATCATCAGGGATCTTTTCAACTTCCATGGACTGCTTATTGAATTTGCTGAGATAACTTTTAAGTGATTCAACCTTTCATTGCTCGATACTTACCAAGCACTCCTTAGGCATAGTTCTTGCTTTAGAACCCATGAACTAGGCCAGGATACTGTGGCGAGGTCGTTCCAATTTCTTATGGATCTTTAATGCAGCCTTCTAAACCTTCTTTGGGCTTTATCTCGCAAGGTCAATGGAAAAGAGCGACACATTATGGCATCTTCTACTCCTTGTAGTTCCATCTAAGAAGTGAACTTGTCTAAATGGCTAAGAGGATCTCCTTCTCTTTTGTACCCGATCAATTATGGCATTTTAAGCTTTTCGGGTAAGGGTTCAGCAAGGATATCATCAGTGAAGGGAGAATGTCGTTTAGTGATATATTCCTCCATGCTCTTTTTGTCCTTAGCTTCCAAATTAGCAATGCGTTTTCTCAAGGCGCTTATTTCAGGCTCTGGTTGTTCCAATAATCGTTTAAAATGGAGCTCAACATGCTTACTCAAAGGTGTTAGAGAGTGTTGAGAGCCTGGTCTATCAAATACGCTGCTAGCTTTCCTAGCAGTCGGCTTTACTGTTATGTGAGAGCTCCCGATCTCTTCGGTTCGACTTTTGGAGGATTCTTCTCCTGAGAACTGGAGAGTCCTTTGGTGGGAGGTTGTCTAGTTCTCTCCTTGTGTGGAGATTTTACCTTGGTGTCATGTGGTGGAGCATGAATTTGGTTTCGTTCCAACCCGTCGACTGCGTTTGTTAACTTTTCAATGGCTTTCTTCATTATAGTCATTTGAAGGTCGACTGTTGGTTTGTTCAGGACGAGTATGAGATTTATTTCCAACAGTTTGGTGATATATCTTCATGAATTTTATGGAAAGATATGGCTACTTTTACAAGCTAGGGGCCCTCCTTCTAGCACCAAACTGTTGATGTCGAAAATTGTATGAGCAAAATTCAAGCCAACTTAAGATATAAATAAGAACTTTATTAGTAGTAATTTGCAAATTACAAGAGTTAATTACAAATATTTCCATTTCTTTCCTAAAAGAGATATTTGAAATATGAAGTGTTTATAATCCCATTCCTTTACTCAAGGCTCCCTTTCTTCCTTTTATAGGGGAAGATTCGCATGCATCATTCATTTTCCTGTCTAATCAACTACAGTATCGAGCAGAGAAAGTACATCATTTGCACGTTTGGATTGGTTAATGAGCTCGGTCTGTCAGGTCATCATGAGTTAACCTTACATGTGATCCACAACAATTAATGAGTTACTTAGGGAGTGAAGCTAAGGCATGTGATTGGTAGATTTGGTGGGCACTGATGTAAGACCTTCTATATGTCACTTGTCGATTGACTGTTTATACAATGTGTAAGAAATCTTTAATCAATATGTCTCCTTAAACTTCAGTAAATAACGTAATCTGAGCTGATCTCACATATCTGAGCTCATATTAGTATAAGCTTAATGCATATAACAAATTTATTCAACGACCTCAGAGGTCAGATGCCAACAAAGATCGACACACATAATTTAAGTAGTTTGACAATGTGCCTACGTCTACTGCACGAAACCAAAAAAAGGGAATAAGAAAACCACTAAATTTAAAATAGGATTACATAAGGTTGTTTATATAGAACCCTAATTCCAAAATTACTCTTACAATATTGTACGGTACCGTACAACGAGGGTTCTGTCTCACAACTCCTAGTTATCTACATCTATCCTAACGA
>CAIGRS010104217.1:0-11396 GCA_903798395.1 Fraxinus floribunda | reverse complement strand
CTAGACGAACGCGTTTTTAAATCTAATGTTAGGGTTTAAGGTTTAGCGACACGTTTTTCGAGAAATAATATTATTTTAATTAAAAAGACTCGGTCGCTACAAATAAGCCCTTCAATTCAGAGGCAGAGTAACACCACGGTAAGGCATAAGTTATTGGTTCAAATCTGATGAGGGGAATTCTGATAAACTTACTATTTATTTGCTTAAAATAAAATAATTGAACTTAAGTTGCTCTACTTGATTGAATTTTCATTGAAAGGAAAGAAAGCATGGAGTTTAAATAAATCACTCACAGTGCTTTAATCCATATATTCCTTATCCACTCTAACAGCTGTATCTCAAGCACAGGTTTATGTTCAGCCTCAATGTGAAAAGAAAACAGAACATCTTCTCGTACCAAGAACTAAAAAATTACCCCCTTCATACACTTCTAAAACTTGAGGCTAGTTTCTCTAGTGAAGGGTTTGATGCTGAGGCAAAAGAACATATACAAGAAAGCTTCAATAGATCTGTCAAGACTAAATTATATCACATCTCCAATTAAAATGTGCAAAGAAGAGTAGATGTATGTTTATAGACTCCAAAAAATTAGTGGTAGGAGATAGGCTATTTATAAGCAATCTAATTTAATGAACAAATAAACCTATTCTGGAGATTAAAACCATCAAATCATAACATGAACCAGCCAACCTAAGGCTCTACTTAAACCATATCCTGAATAATTCTAGAAAGTACAGAGATGTAGAAAGGACCCGAAAACACTTGATTTAGAGTATCAAACTAACAAGTGAATGTCTTCAATGTTCAATTCACTGATTTGATTCAATTCCCTAAATTGTCCCTTTTTTTGATTTTGCTTTTACTGGAGCTTATTGTAGCCTGCATGATTGCATCAATTGACAGCATTAAAAAGAATAAATAGAAAAGAATACGTTGACGGGAACACATTGTTAAATGGAAAATTGGAAGCAACTAACCAAGATTCTGAAACAGTTTAGGAAATCAAATATAGATCATTAAAAATTTTTCACAGACCCAGCACATTTGAGAGTTAGATTCAAGATTTGGAGTTGGGAGTTCAGTTCTATCTTCACTGGCATTCTTAAGTTCTCTTGCATTTACTTGTAACAGGTTGAGTGTTGAGAGTTTTCAATATTCAGTGGATGTTTGATGGATATTATTGAGGAAAGAATGTATTTTAAATAGTGATATGATGGGAAATATGTGGTTAAAAAATAAGGAAAAATTATTGATGTGATGGAAAATATTATTTTATTGCAGAATGTGTGGTTGAAAATGAGTTTTGAAATAATGTGTGTCAAATAGGGGCTCAATTTCTTCTGTAATATTAAGTCTTGTATCAGCTTGTGTTGCAAGTAGTATTTAAATTCCTTTACCAGTTCCTAGTCCAAACTTGTAAATTTGTTCTAGTTAATAAATTTTAAATACATTTCAACGTTCTTGTTTTATTTTGTAATTATTCAACTAATTTTAATTTCTCATAGTATTTTTTACTTTGATTACTTTGTTAATTTCATTTGCACAATCTACAGACATTGTTACAACTATAATTCTTGTCTTCTGGGTTCTTCTCGTAGCTTCGTTTTCTATCATATCCCAATGGTTCCAAACAGTAGCTTTAACCATTTTATTAACATGATAATCTTCAAGTTCACTTCTTGGAAAGGAAAATGATTGGCAATTTTTTAAAATATTGTAGTTAATAGGGTGATTTTTCATATTTCATTATAGGTCTTGATCAATATATAACAAAGCAAAGCTACAATTTTTTTCTTTAAAGAAGTGATCCAATCACTTCAAATAGTAAGAATTTGCATCAATTAATCTATGGCCAAACTCATCTCTCTACACTTAACTCCCAAATTGGTGTTCTGTGTATGACGTTACCACATTCCTTATCTTCTTAATCGCTCAAAAATCTGCAGTAAGTGCATGGACTAATGAGAGCCAACTAGTTTCGTGTCAACATCAAGCATGCTGCTGACCCCACCCCCCCTCTTCCCTCTCTCATCTATCATGTGCTTAACTTTGACAATAAGTATCATCTGCTGGATTGTGGCAGCATGTTACTTTTTGCCAGTGAACTGTTTGCTTTCTCATCATTGCTATGGAGTAGTGAGGCAATGTTTATCGGCTCTATCTTTTAGTATTAACTTTCTTTACTCGATCTTTGTACAGGAGTAAATTTTGTTGTATCTTTTGAATATGATTTTATTTGAGGCCTTCCTAATATTTTTCCCCTAGTTTTTACATGAAGCTGTTCTAACTATAATCTTTTTCATCCATATGCTGTGATTTGACAGTGTCAATGTTAGTTAAAAGGAAATCTGTTGAAGAATTTAGATGTGGAGGATCAAGTTATTTTTCAAAAGAAAGTACCGTTCTCCAAAGTTGCAATCAACTTGTGAAACAATCACCACATTCCTGCAGCTCATCTTCATTAAACTTGACACACGAAGGTGTATTTTCTACACCAGCAGAGGCTCCTGAATGTTCTGACAAAGAATCATCCTGTAACTCACCTTGCACTGATATTAATGGTGCTAAATTGTTGGCCTCAGTGGAGAAGAAGAAGAAGAAAGCAAGACACAGTCATTGGTCTCAGCTTTCACTCAAATCGTTCTTCCGGTCAAGTAACAGTGACAACTCAAGCAGTTTGTTTGCAGACAATAAGCTTAATCAAGCAAATATCTCTAATCCTTGTTGTGAATCCAATGAAACTATTGGTGAAGGTGGTGAATGTGATCCTCAAAAGGAGTGGGATTTACAACAAAGTGTGCCAATGCAAGAGGAAAATGGGATTGATGGCTCTCAACTTCTAGAAAATGAAAAGAACGTGGCCATAGTAGAGTGGCTAAGGATTCGACAACTGATGCAGAATAGTATTCCTCTTTGCAAGGGTCACAAGGAACCCTGCGTTTCTCGAGTGGTGAAGAAAGCTGGTCCGAATCTAGGGCGCCAATTTTATGTCTGTGCACGTGCTGAGGTATCTGTACCTATATTTACCTTCATTCTCTAAAATATTTCAGGTTTGTGTTTGTTAAATGAGGAGAAGAATGTTGTTTGGACATTGCATTCAGTACACCTCAATTTTTGGCCTTGCAATAATATTAATGCGTAGCATTACCCTGGTGAGGTTCAGATACCTGTTGGTATCAAAATTTTCTGAAAGCTACTATTTTTAAGGTTGCTTTTACAAACACACTATTAAAGAACTACAAAAAATGTATTTGTATTTTGCTTTGTATTGATAACATTTTAAATGGCCCTATTACATGGCATTAAGGTGCTTGATTGGTACAGAGATTATATGCGGAGAGTGCTAATGCTGGTGAAGCTATGATCTTGCAATCAAATATTTTTGTTTTGACTAGTATTTTCACCTGTCTCAGGGACCTGCATCTAATCCTGAAGCGAACTGTGGTTATTTCAAATGGACTGCTTCAAAATTGACACGTAAAAGATGACTAGCATATGGCAATGGTTCATTAGTATTTAGATCTATTATTAAATTTTGATATTGGAGCCATCTCTGAGTATACATGCCGTAAGTTTTGAATATTCTGGCTCTCTTTCTCTTAGTATATAATTGGTGTAAAATTTTTGTCTATTCTGTTTTCAGCAATAAGCTTCTCCCACATGTAACTGCTGAAAAAATCTGCAGGTGTGTTGACATGCTAATGTCGTTTTCAAAGTTAAAACTGATGAGGGGGGTGGTAATTATGTTTACCTCTTACTTTTGCAATCCACAACTTGTTTATTGCGGTATCTTTATTAATTAAATCTGTGGATTCTAACGAGTTTTAGAAGTTGTATTTTTATGCTTATTACAACAATGTTGGAGGTAGAGGATGGACATCATGAACTGCAGGTTTCATCCTATACTAACAAATTCATTCACTTGTATTTATTGATGATTTTAGGTTGATATGGCAGGTTAAACTTAATTTGGTATTACAAATTTCCTAACCATTTTGAAGTGCATGTCTTTTTTTTTTTTTTTTAATTAAAAAAAAGCATCTAATGATTGCAACCAAACTTCCTTTATGTATTTCTTACTAGATGATGGATTTTGATTGTAAAATTTAAAGAAACAAAGTGGTGACTGTCTCTCGAGGATGATGGTTTACCACGAGCACAAGTTGAGTATTCAACTATATTTATCAGCTCATCGACTTGATAGATAGATAGATAAGATATTTGGCAAATTAAAACCCCATTTCCATCCAATATTAACGAACTATGTTTTGTTTAAAATTGGGATTACCCTTCTTTATCAACTTCTTTTTGCCACTATCATTAGTAAACTTAAAAAATGATAGAACTTGTGTTCATAAACATTTCTCGTTTCATGGAGTGCTATAAGAAACGTGATATTTAAGGATTTTACTTTCCATTTGCACGACTTTAATAAGTTGAAAGCACGGTCTATTATCGTTTTTTTTCTGAAAATAAAAGGATATTTTTTGAGTAATTGCTCACTACTGGCATACATGGAGTTAATTGTTTCATTGGCTACTGAACTGTACTCATCGTCAAAGCTTACTCATTGATCTTTACAATGTTTCCAAATAACCATTCAGTGTAACTCTGTTTCACCAAAATGGCCATCGAATGGATTTCGTTCGTGAACGTGTTGACGTGGAAGACAAAATCCTGACATGTCTGTTAAAATTGATAACCAACAACACGCAGCGAAAAAAATACCCAAACATGTCTTAGCTACAGTAACTCAAGAAAAATGGTTAGAAAGGCCAAATTCAATTTCCTCCTCGTGTAGAGACACCGTAGCCCTAGCCCCCCAAATACATTTCCTCCAAATTAACTCCTCAACCTTTGATTTTTCTTCCCCTAGACATGAAATTCGAAAATCGCTATCCACAAATGTAATCCCCAACTCGTTGTCAAACTGAAAGGGGAATCAATTTTTGCAGAAACCGTCATCCCCAAATTGATTTCAAACATAGATGGTGCGCGGTTTAGGGGAGGTTGCCAAAGCAATAACCTGACGACTCAAGCTGGTTTAGGAATCTCAAGTCAGTACTTGCATTCACCTAGACACGAAGTCAGCTAAGCTTAAAGTTTTACTTATATATAAACGATTATGTAAAATAAATATTTGTTTTTCATCAACAATGTCTTGATATTGAGGAACTGGGGAAAGAGGTTAAGGCAATGTCGAGAATGTGGATTGGGCTATGTGAAATGTACGGAGGTAGAAAAGAAGACAAAAAACATAGGTCGGTTATTCTTATGTTGTACTAGAGATTGTGGTTATTTTGAGTGCGTTGATGATCCATCGTCGTAGCAAGAAACACCTGCTCAAGTTGACATTGAGTCCAGTGTTACATCGAAGACGAAGGATCTGGTTGAAGATTTGTCGAATCTATATGTTAAAAGAAGACGAACAATTGGAAATATCTATCAACATAATGATTCGTAAGGGAAAGGGAGCTATCGAGGACAACGGGAAACGAAAGGGAAAAGTTCCATGATTTTCTTCAAACCACGTAATTGTATGGATGATGCACGTTGTAGTCTGTGACCTTAATGCTCATGTAATCGGCACTAGTAGTTGTAGTACTTGTGGGCACTGAGACCTCAAAGCGATGTTGTAATTGATCTTAGTCTTCCTTCCGTTTCAAATTGATCTCTATACTTTTGATCAAGTTATGTAAATTAAGTTCAATGAATTTCTGTCATTGAACATATCTTGCAACTACTGTTACCCTTTAATGTTTTCATCTGGCAATTTTTTTTGCTTTTGCCATGGTGTGCTCTGTAATGAAAGAGCTTGTTGTAGTTAAAATTACAGGAGAGGTTGGAATTGAACATGAGTTCATATAAGTTGCTTTTGTCGTCGTGATTTCATCTAAGTTCATCTAAGTTGATTTTGCTCTGAGATTCCAATCCCAAATTCTCCAGTGTTGAAAGAAATTACTGCCTCAAACTATCACAAGAAATTTGCCATTGATAGATCATATAACCTCTGATGTTTACAGGCTATCTCAGGTTATCTGATGTTTACCATTACCATTGATAGATCATAAAAAAAAATTGAGCAAGAATTGTGTATGCCTAGATGCAATATAACCTGTAACCTTAAAAAAGATCATAATGTAATATCACAATCTCCTTGCAATATAGCATGTAACCTTAGTAACCTATAACCTCAAAACAGTTCACAATTGGTTGTATTTTTTTTTCCTAGATCCGTCTCACAAACAATAATGAATGGCTGTACAAACAAAAATATCATCTAAAAATATCGGCCAACCAATACTGTATCAGCAGTAAACATGAGACATAGTGATTCCTTGAGATCAAGAATTATAATGGTAGCAGCCAACAAAATGTGCCTAACTGAAAGGATGGCATTTGAAAGGAACACATAAGCAGCCAACTAAAAAACCAAAGTAAGAGCATTTTCTCAGCCTGCTCCCAAAACACGTCATTACTACTTATCTGCCTTGAATTGTTCAATATACCATTTGGTTAAAAAAACATAATTGCAATGTTTGTTAAATTGGTTGTGACTACATGTATGCTCCGCTGTGTAGGATTTCACTTGTAGTCTCTAGGAAGCATCAAATGTAGATGCCCATATCCTCCATGTACATCCAAGTTTGCAAGCCCCTTGTACTCTTCTATCCTCATTTACCTTAAAACTTCACATTATATCCATTCATCGCACCATATGTCCTTGTTGCCTCTCGGAACTCAACTGCAGAACTAAATAATTGTCCGACCTCGAAATGTGGATTCTTCATTCCCGAATCGAAAGAAATTTGAGGAAATCGATAACCACTCTCTTTGTCAGTAGAGCACTGAGACAATAGCTCCCCCGTTGATGGACATTCCAAATCATCTACTTCAACATCATTACCCTCGGTCGGTTCGTCCTCCACTCCCGTATCACATCCATCCAACCCCGATTCAATCCCATTTGTCACATTTCTGTCGTACAATACATCGTCCTCATCAGATGCAACATGATCATTAGAATCTACAAAATTTGGATCGTCATCATGACTTGTCACATAATAAGCAAAAATGTAAGAAATTGAAGTGAATGTTTAGTGGGAGTTTTCAAACTACAACAATTATTAAAAAAAAACCAATAACATTCTAAAAAGTTTTGTTATCTCTGTGTTCAAAGAACAAAACTGTTAATAAGCAAGACGTAAGAAGTGCATCTAAAAGAGCAACTTAAACTGCAGATATACCATTTACTGAAATTCATATAAAATACCCAATTCAAACCCATTTACCGAAGAACTCAAATTGCATCAATTATGAAAATACAATAAAAAAACAATGACATTATGGAAATTCTTGGTATTAAGAACAGAAATCTTAATAAGCTCAACGTAAGGAATTAATTCATCTAAAATACCGACTGAAGTGATGTGAAATGGGGGTTTTCTTTTTTGCCATATCAGACATACACTTCCCATTTACTAGATAATTCAATCTACAGCAATGGGTAAACAAAAATATGCACATTCTGAAAACTTTACCTTCACTTTCGTCATCCATTTGCACGCCTTCTCTAATGTTCGAAAATAACCACTTGGATGTGTTTGTTCGAATTTGATTTTGAGTGTCTGTGTTCGAAAACGATTTGGTGACTACAGGTTGGGTTCGGTAATTGCGTTGTGATGCGCTGCGATTGACAAAGGCAACCTGAATCAAAGGTAAATGTGATTTGAAATTTGAAGGTGGAGGCACATTTGCTTGGGTTGAGGAATTTAGAGGCAACGACTAGGGCGTGGGTTCTTCATTTGGGGATGAACTGGTTTCAATTGAAACAATTGTCTTCCTTTGTCTTTTTTTTTGTCACTATAGCTAAGGTCGTGTTTGGGGGATTCGTCTTCCACGTGGCCAAGAAATTACCAATTTTAACAGACATGTCAGCATTCCGTCTTCCAGTCAACATGTTCACGGACGGAATCCATTCGATGGTCATTACGTTGAAAAGGAGTTAAGTTGAATGGCTATTTGGAAGCATTGTAAAGTTCAATGGGTAGGCCGTGACGATGGGTAAAGTTCAATGACCAATGAAACAATTAACTCGCATACATGTGGTGGTTTTTTCATGTTTTAGTGTGGGTGACTGGTTTATTCAATTCAAATGGGATAAACAATTGGATGAGTCAGACCAAAAGTAACGGATAAATGCATATCTTCTATTTATATTATTGTCCACAATAATTTCAAATACTCCACTGATTCGTACTATGCTTCATTGTTCTGCAAAATATTCTAGCGCCCTAGCAACGAGTATTTGTCACTGCCACCATGGCTAAGATCTTCGATATCCTTTTAGGAAGTTCTTGGAATGCATCCAGACAGGCCATCGAAAGTTGGCTAGGATATGTAATCCCTTTACAATTAGGATTTTACTTTGGGGGATGGGTTATGGGTATAGTCGTATAGAGTATGGGTTAGAGTAAATTACACCAGCTACATATTCAAAATTTAATAATCAATTATATATTTTCCATTTATACTGCAATAGTAGTATAGTTTAAGATTTTCAAACCACTCAACTCCTTGTTATCCTACAATTAATTAACGGGTATTTCAATCATCAAGCAAATCTCAATTAATTAATTAAATCAATTCTCATATTCATCCATAAATTACTTAAGTGTATAAACTCATTCCCACAGTTATGTCAACTAATTATATCAAATTCTCGAATCCATCCACAAATTACTTATTGTATCAACCCATTTCCAAATCGTAACTCATCATTCCTCATCCCTTCAGTGATATTAAATGGCATCGTATTGCACGGTGGTGGTTTAATACCACTTTTTTTTTTTTCATTTTCTTAGACTACATGAAGAACTCCATCCGACTATCCACTATAAGCGATGTCGGTGTCCTCTAAAATTATGACTTACGACTCGATCGATTTAGGAAAAGATGGGTTAACTCACCAACTGATCGAACAACTCGCTGGTCTTCGAGATGTACCTCGCCTACTGGTTTTCTGATGTTCTGATGTCAATGAGACTGCAGAAGCCTACAGAGTGGATGTTGCACATTGGAACGAGCCCAGCCTCATCGCTCTATCAAGGCAAAAAGTCACGGCATGTGTGGAAAGAACATCAGAAAATGCAGTTGAAAGGGGTGGATACATCATCAGTGATAATTCATGTGAAGTCTTACTTGAGATCATAATGATCAGAGCTGTGTTTATGTGAAGCTAGTGCACGAGTTATGAGGAAAGAAGGGAGAAGAGTAAGGGTTGGATTCACTGGTTTGTTGGAGGCTTTTTGACGGACATACTAATGAGTACAAAGAGGAAGTGTTGCCATATATAGTGATGAAGCATGTTAGCGTTGAACTGGCTCGTCGATTGGACCGGAAGGTTTTGTTCTTGGACTTGCATGAATTCGACACATTTAAGAAATTTGGTTTGACAAAGGAAAATATTACAATGATCGCAAGAAAAATGCTCAGACTTCTGCTGCAAAAATATACAACTCTGGGAAATTGTGATTCAACTCCCATTTGAAAAAGAAAAATGCGATCCAACAATACCATCCACAAGTGACTGATGATATATATATATATATTTTTAATGTGTTTGGCTCAAAGATCTAATGCAGTATATTTGGTTTAGTGGGATTAACTGATTTATGATAATCACGTTCGAATTATAGGCTAAGTCGACACTTCATGGTTAGTGAAGAGTTTTGTGTTTATTTCTTCAATTTGAATGAAATATTTGCCATGTTCGAATTAGTGATATTTAGTCCAACATAGTAGACCATTAAGTTTCTTATTTTATGAAATGTGAAATTTATCTTTTCATGTGATGTTCAATTTTCAAGCAATACTACACATTCATGTGATTTCGTACTTTTCAGTTTCATGACTTGTTTTCGATAAGATACACATGTATTATGTTGAGGATTTCATTAGATTTTGTTATGTGTTTTTGTTCAATTATTGATTATGTTGAAAACATTATCTCATTACCCATTTTACGTGGCATAAAATTATTTGTCATCACAAGTTGACATTTGAATTAGACCCAAATCATCACTCCATTGTCAGTTAACACAATGACCGACGATTATTTGACTAGATCGAATTATTTCTCATGTTCGAACTATGTAACTTTTAGTGTAAGATTTATATTTATGATTATGAGTCATCCTTTTTTAAAATCTGAAATGTAGATCATCATGCGATTTTCGTTAGATAAGTAACACTACACATTCACATGATTTCCGAAGTAGACAATTTCATGTCTATTCTTCTATATGATACACGTGTGTTACATTAGGGATTGCACCAAACTTTTGTAATGTGTTCATGTTCAATGTCTGGCCAAGAACCATCTATGAAAATACACAAATTCTTGGAAACACAAAATCTGAATTCGAGAAAGATTACAAATGAAAATTTAAAAGAATTTACTAAGTTACATAAATGCAGTTTTGAAATAGCCTCTAATTTGGGATGAACTAAATGTAGCATCATGTGTGATTTTTTAAAATTTCAATTACAAGAATAAAATTTGAGTAATTATAGGAGAAAGTATATATAATATAATTATATGTTCTATACAGTATTATAGCTATTTAGTCCATGTTTGGTGTACATTATAGGGCTTAGAATGCATTTTTACCGTTGACGTGATAGGAAATATGTAGTTGAAAAAAAATAAAAAATTATTGATATAATGAAAAATATTATTTTATTGAAGAATGTATGGTTGAAAATGAATAAAAAAGAAAATGTGTCTCAAATTGTAGTACATTACATACAGAAATTTTATATTTATATGGGGTATATATGATTTTTTCCCAAGAAAGTGAAGTCCATAACAATTGAAAGTATTGAAAATAGAAATAAAGGTGTCTACAGCAACTGGAAATTATAAGTCAAGAAGGGGAAAAATTGGTAACACCATATTATCCTAAAAGCCCATCAGGCAGAATTTCTGCTTAGACTAAATTTCTCTAAAAAAAAATTCTAATCAAATTAAGCCCCTATTTGGTGGGGATTAAAATTAATTTTTTAGTAAATCTTGATTAAAAACAAAATGATGAAATATGTGGTTAAAAAATTATGGATCCTATAAAATATGTTATTAAAATTAATTGTTGATTTTGACTTAAATTAAAATGTGGATTCTAATTTCTATCAATAGGGACAAAATATTTTTTAAAAATTATTAATTAAACATGTTTAAAAACAATTTCTTAATACCAAAAACAAATTTTGACTTTTCAAAATCCTTCGAAACCTCGCTCGGCCTTAAATCAGGTCATATATTGGTAAAAGCTAATATATATATATATATATCCTAAGCACCGTGCTCAGTATATGCTAAGCACCGTGCTTAGGTG
>CAIGRS010104212.1:0-21540 GCA_903798395.1 Fraxinus floribunda | reverse complement strand
TATACTAACTACTATTTCTTAATCCGTGTGAAAATAACTATAGGACTATCTTTTTGGGACGGAGGGAGTACTTTTTATGTCAGTTCTTTTCAAGAGTGAAAGAATTTAAACATTATCCATAATTAAATTATATATTATAGCATGCCTTACTTATAGAACGAATGAGATTTATTAAGAAAAATAATTTCTTATCAAACTATGATTTAATTTTTTTTTTATTTTTTCGTGATTTTCAATCTCCACTATTGAAGACTTCTTATCTGAATTTTTTCTCTTGCACAAGTATGGACGAGTAGTAACATGTCATGTATGTATTGAAATGACCTATATGGAAAGTGTTTATTAAAGGTATATAAAAAATGTTATGAGCACAATCGAATTCGAATCGGAACCAATGATTCTATTTGGTTCCATAATTATAAGGACCCAAATTGTGTTAATTTCGAATACCTAAAATATAATGTGTAGTTTAGGGTATTGAAATACTCGGACGAATCCACATGACACCCATGCCTAGTTTATGTTGTCACCAATTTTTGCTTCAATTAGTTCTTCCCACCATGCTCCTCAGCTATACATACATTGTGTCTCTATTTTTCATTGTTTAAGACACCACAAAATATAAGGCATACAAAGAGAGACTTGAAAAATTGAAAAATATGATAAATTATATATAAATGATCGCAGGATAAGTGGGTAGCACTTAAGAGTTCAACAAATTATGTAGATAAAAACTTGTTTGATCAATTATAGACTATTTAAACAATACTTAATAAAGGGTTGAATTTTCACGAATATCGTAGTTCAGGAACAATAAGAGTTTAGTTCATTGTAACCTCACAAAAATCAAAAAATGCATGAATATTCAAACAAAACTTAAGAAGAAGAACCTGAGAAGAAATATAAATAATTGATTTGGAGTTGAAGATTACACGTTTTTTTCCTCCTAAACAATTCTTTCAATCTTCATTCTAGTATTTTACTATACCATTGTTTTAGACTCATTTTTTGAGGGAATAGTTTTTGAAATAGTGATTTTTTTCTTTTTTTATTAGAATATGTGGTTTAAAAGTAGAGAAAAAATTTAAGTTTATATGTAAAATAATTTTATTGGAAGAATGTGTTGTTGAAGATGAATTTTGAAAAAAGAAATGAATTTTTATATAATGGAGCTCAAACAGGTTATAGGTTAGTAAAATCTTACGATGTTATAAAATTAGGGAAAAATTCATATTTCAGGTGTATAGTTTACACCAATTCAAAAGTAAGGTAGATAGTTTAACAATTCAAAACTTAAGTATTATGTAATTAATTAAAAATATTTATTAATTAAGTCACAATTATACAATTAATGGTCACATATTATCAAATTAATCAGTCAATGATGATTTTAATGTCACGGATTCAAAAAATTATAGGACACAGTTAATTCCATTGGTAACATATTTTTAAATTTGTTGGTCACAGATTATTTTTCAGTCACATTTTGTCAAATTTTTAGGTTACAGTTAAATACTTGGTCACAGATAACCAAATAATTGATCACAGATTTAGTTTCTGAACTGAAAAAATATTGCAACAACCACCCCCACCACACAAAACACAACCACCACGAACTGACATTGCTTTAATTTGCTTAATACACGTTTGGTTTATACAAAGTGACTAATCCTTACCGTCGCAAGCAAGTACAGACATAATAGACACAGAACTACAAGTAAATGCTCGTCTTCTCACTGTGTAAGTAGTTTTGAGTCTCACGCCACAATCTTCACTTGACCAACGATTTCCACAAAATCTTCGCTCTTTGACTGAGCATCTTGTTAGATGAAAGTCCAAACGTTGTCACATAATCTGTAGGTGTGAAGATGTCCCTAAACAAAACTGAGTGTTATAAACAAATACTTGCAAGATTTGTGTTCAGTAACTATAGTCTACCATCCGACGGAGAGAGGAGAGGGAGATAGGGGTGGGGGAAGGAGGGAGGGGGATGGGGACGGGGACGGGGAGAGAGAGAGTGAGGGAGTTGAGAGTGATAAATTAGGATTATGGTTTTAATATATTATCTGATTTTTGAATAATGAAACTTGGTTCCTGATTTTTGAATTTCAATCTTTAAACACCTTAATTATTGTAATTTCCCCTATTTTTTATCGCAAAAGTAAGGGTGTCAAAAATGAACTCACCGTTTGTTAAAATAGGGCCAAGGAACAACTCAATTAGAAGCCTAGAGGCTCGGTAGCATCGGCCTTCGCCTCCAAGACACATACTCCTAGGGCAAGACACGGGCATCAGGCATGCCAAACTGCTTTAGGCGCAACTCAAATTGAAATTTATTTATTTTCTCTACATCAAAGGCAAATGTTAGAGATCATTTGTGCAAAATCCATTTTTTCTTTTTAAGAAATAACCTATAATTATGTTTAAATTAAAAGGAAACTGGTAATTATATTCATACTATGATTTCTATTTGCAGCGCCACTTTTAATTACAACGAGTTTTTAAATCTTTGCTCTTTTTCCAACTTATACCTTCAACTTTTTTCATTACATTATGGTCGTTAACATTTTCATTAATTATTAAATTTTGTCTTAGGGCCGAACTTGTACACAAGTAATTTAGGGGCAATTCTTTCACATGCGTATTAAACTAAGGGTGTGTTTGAGCCCCATTTTTTTTGAAGGAATGAATTTTGTAATAATGATGTTTTGGAAAATGTATCGCTAAAAGGTATAGATTTTTTTTTAATTTATATGTAAAATTATTTCATTAAAAAAATGTGTGATTAAAAATAAATTTTTATATAATGTGGCTCGAATAAAGGCTTAGACGTTTAGGCAAGAGGTGTTAATCCGGGTGGTCCACACCGGGTTGGCCCGCCAACATATAAGCCTGGTAACGGCCCGCGTGAAAAAAAGCCCGCCCGCTATGGATTTCGGACCGGTCCACTATTTTGGACTACAACTCAGGCCCCCACACTGACTCATCCGGGTTGAGCCCATGCAGGTCACGGGTCGCGGCTTGTTCCGATTTGGAATGTGCAACACGTGAAGCCCATGGTTACACCTTCTTGCCCTTGAACCGCCCGTTCGGGTCAGGAGTCGGCCCGCGGTCCCAGGTCGATCTGGGCCGATTTTCATGGGTCTGACCGGCCGGTCCGTCTTGACACCTCTAGTTTAGCCCTTATTTGATTATCATTATTTTAAAATTTATTTTCAATCACTTATTCTCATAATAAGACATTTTACATGTACATTCATTTTTTTTCTAGTTTATAATTATATATTTTTCAAAATTCCCTATTATAAAATTTAGAGAAAATTTCAGTCGCAGTACCAAACCTTTCATTTTTTTTCAGACTTTGCCTAAACCTTTGATTTGTACCACCGTAGGTACCAAATCTTCAACAAAATCGCAGCCCAAATCCAAATTGACAGTTTCCGTCAGTTTGACCCAAAAAATCGTCAGGTGACCTCAATAAATAAAATTTTAATTAGATCTTGGGTATGAAGGATTGACTTGGTCAATTGGTGCTGGCGATGAGGCGGTGGTCGGTCGGCAAGTGGCTCGAAGTGTATTTGATTTTTGGGGGAGGGGATTTGGGAAGACGAAGGAGATGGATTTTACTTTGTTTATATTTTATATTAAAATTATGAAGTTACCATTTTACCCCGTCTTATTTGGTTAAAATTATTAAAATTTTAATTTTTGAGGTCAACTGACGATTTTTTGGGGTCAAACTGACGGAAACGTCAATCTGGACTTGGACTGCGATTTTATTGAAGATTTGGTACGTACGGTGGTAAAAATCAAAGGTTTGGGCAAAGTCTGTAAAAAAAAGTGAAAGTTTGGTACCACGACTGCAATTTTCCCTAAAATTTATTTGGATTAAATAATGAGCATCAATTTGATGGGTTTAATTTGATACAAACATAAAAAATCTAGAGCAAAACGACACAACCCTTGAACTCAAAAGAAAATGACAAAATAATTATTCAAACCGAGGACACGTGTAAGATCTAAATTCCATCAACAAAAGTGCACTTGGATATCACACCCTTGACCCCTACCATTATTTATTTTCTCGTAATCCTTTTTCATTTTTCGTTTTCTTGAGCCTGCGCTGCAGCGATTAGTCTAGTCGTCTCAAAGCTCAAAAAGTCAAAAAACACGCAAACTGAATTGTAAAGTCTTCCTCTCACCTTCAATCCTAAGGTAAGTATATTCTCCACCCTTTTTCTATTCTCTATCAATATTCTCGATTTTGATTCGATCAGATCGCTCAATTGGTTTTTGTAATTTTTTGTTCTTGCTTTTATTTTCTATATTTATGCGATCTCTGTTTTATGCACAGTAATTTCTATTTTTCGCAATATTTTAGTCACTTTTACGTCAATAAATATATAATCTGACCCAGATAGAAAATGAAGCCAGTATTAAATATATCATGATCATATTTGGGATTGTACGAATCGATGATCATGGCTGAAGGGGGGGTTTTGTTTTTGATTTGTTACCTTTAAGCATTTAATTGATTTTTTAATTTTTTTTTTTTTAAACTGTGGGTAGTAGCGGTTCTAGTCGTCAGTGTATTAAAGAACTGATGAACTTCTGTTTTTGATTTTTCTTAATTTTTTAGGTTTCGTGGGAGGGCCTATAGATCTTGGTATTTGAGAAAATGAGTGACAATTTGATGGAAAAAGTTAGCGCATTTGGCGAGCGCTTGAAGATTGGAGGGGCTGAGGTGGGACAAAAAATCAGCGAGGGTGTGAGCTCAATGAGTTTCAAGATGAAGGAACTTTTCCAAGGGCCAAACCAGGCCGACAAGCTCGTGGAGGAAGCCACGGCTGAAACTCTAGATGAGCCCGATTGGGCCATGAATCTTGAACTCTGTGATATGATCAACCAAGACAGGGTCAATAGTGTTGAAATGATACGGGGAATTAAGAAACGGATTGTGTTAAAGATCCCTAGGGTCCAGTACTTGGCTCTGGTATTGCTTGAAACTGTTGTGAAGAACTGTGACAAGGCATTCTCTGAGCTTGCGGCTGAGAGAGTCCTTGATGAGATGGTGAAGTTGATCGATGATCCTCAGACTGTAGTCAACAATCGGAACAAGGCTTTAATGCTGATCGAATCATGGGGAGAGTCCGCGAATGAACTGCGCTACTTGCCTGTTTATGAAGAGACTTACAAGGTATTCCCGAAGTTTCTTTTTGACTTTATTAATATAGAAATATTAACAATGAAATTACATCTTTTAGGAGTATTTAACGTTGAATTAAGTTAATTGTGATTTTCAAATTCTGGGATACTGATGAGTTGCGCTGGTCTAAGTGACTCTGCGCTATATATTTCAAGGAGTTGTGTTCCAATTTCTTACCAATTTCCCCACATTTTTAGAGTTTGAAGTCAAGAGGAATAAGGTTCCCTGGCCGCGATGAAGAGAGTTTGGTTCCTATATTTACTCCTCCCAGATCGGTGTCAGCTTCAGAATCAAATGCCACTGCTGCTCAACAATTCCATCCTGTTATCCCCGTGCAATCCTTTTCAGCTGAACAAACAAAAGAGGCATTTGATGTGGCTAGAAACAGTATAGAGCTGCTTAACACTGTCTTGTCCTCTTCACCACAACAAGATGCTCTCGAGGTAATTTTACCGATTTAGCCCTTGTTTGAGCCCCATTTTTATTTTAAAATGAATTTTGTAGTAGTGATTTTTTGGAGAATGCGTGGTTAAAAAGTAAGAAAAAGTTTTCGATTTTTGTGCAAATTATTTTATTGACGGAATGTGTGGTTGAAAATTAGTATTTCAAGAAATGAGTTATTGGATAATGTGGCTTAAACAGGGGCTTAATTTCATTTGAAAATTATTTTAACATATAGCATTGCCACTCAAACAAAAGTTGCACAGAAAAGCGTCCAGATGAGAGTAATTTGTATCTGTTTGCTTAAAGTTTCACAGAGTGCTCACATTCTGACCATGTTAGAGTAAACTGCATTCTCCCAAATCCAGTACTAAGATCAAAAGTTCCATTAAAACCTCACCCGGTTCATTTTGGACAGTTTAGAAGTCGTAACAGCATTTAGATTTTAGAGCACCACAAGCAAACGGTGCCTTATAAAGCCGTGTATATTTATCAACGAATCTCATCTGTGTTTAAAGGAAACACCATCTAGAGCAAAAAGTCCGGTCTGGTAGCCAGTCATTAGTGCAAATGATCCTATTCAGACAATGCCATTACCTCAACACATGCACGTTTGGCAAGATGTGAAAAAGATTTAGTTTTATTTTTGATATTGTATTATATAAAATTGCATAAATTATTCAGTGTGTTACCAGATAGTATATTAGAAAATATTTCANAGGAAACACCATCTAGAGCATAAAGTCCGGTCTGGTAGCCAGTCATTAGTGCAAATGATCCTATTCAGACAATGCCATTACCTCAACACATGCACGTTTGGCAAGATGTGAAAAAGATTTAGTTTTATTTTTGATATTGTATTATATAAAATTGCATAAATTATTCAGTGTGTTACCAGATAGTATATTAGAAAATATTTCACTATAAAAAACTTCATCCATTTGCTCTTTGCATCATAAGCAACCTTTTTTTTGGCTTGTGCCATGCATGTATAATTTGCATGTAGATGAAATCTCACTCGCATCAAAGTAAAGCTTTTTTGGGTAATCATTTTTTTTTTTGTTTTTGTGCCTCTGTTGCATAAATTCACTGGCTTTGAAAAATCATAGAATACTATACACTTGAATCACCATACTACGATCTACCTAATACTATCTAGTATAATTTCTACTAAATTTCTTCTATGGTCTAATCAGGTGCCCCAAATGCAACCTAGTTGGATAATCTTCATTGTAACCCATCCTTGCAAGTATCGTGTCATATGTGCCCTCATGTTTATTTATACCATACCGTTCCATGTTTTGCTGCATCTAGAAAATGTTTAAATGTTGTACTCCCCTAGCTCTCGATGGTTTGTTTGTTGTTAAAGGTTACAGGTATCTTTGAGTTTGTGAATTATTTATTTCCTCACGTGAGATCACTTTCGATTTGTTGAGTAGGATGACTTGACCATCACGCTTTTACATCAGTGTCGTGAGTCCCAGTATACTGTTCAGAGGATTATTGAAACAGCTGGAGATGAGGCCCTGCTCTTTGAAGCACTAAATGTGAACGATGAAATTCTGAAGGTATTGTCAAAATACGAAGACATGAAGAAACCATTGGTTGTTCAACAGGAGCCAGAACCTGCTATGATACCCGTAGCTGTTGAGCCTGATGATTCACCCCGCGTAGGAAAAGAAGAAACTTTAACAAGAAAACCAGCAGGTGTTCGGACTGGGAATCAGGGAGGGAACAACGGTGACATGATGGATGATCTTGATGAAATGATTTTTGGTAATAAAGCTGGTGGCACATCTGAAGCAGGGTCGAGTCCGAATAAAAAGCAACAGCCACCTAAAGATGATCTCATTAACCTTTGAATCGAACACGTGATATTCGGAAATTAATGAAGCCTTTGACAATGTTGATGTCAGGCTCGTTTAGGTAGTGTTGATATTTAGGTTTGCTTGAACCATCAAGAGACGAAGGAACTACTTCTATTTTTTCGTATGAGAATAAAACTTATATTTGCATTATGCGAACATATTTTTGTACACTATTTGTCGATTGATCTGCAAAATAATTGCTTGAAAAACTATAGAATGATTTTCTACTGTCTTGTGTAGAAGAATATTTGAATGCATAAATAAAGACCACTCCTTCATTTCTGTTAAGGACTCATTTTTTTAATGCAATTTGAAGGATCAATTCCAGGGTCAGAGCTAGAGAAATGATTCACTAAACACTGATTCATTCATGTACAAGTTAATGGTGGCTTTCAATATTTGAATAAAATTTTTCGTCGACTAATAATTAATGTGTCATGTCAACATGTGGTGATCATTTTTAGTCAAATGATAATTTTTTAATAGTAAAAAAAGTGAAAGGATAATATTATGTTTACATAACATTATCTATAGTAGTGTGCATAATTGTCACATGTTTGACCCTCCAATAGGGGCTAAACATGTGGCCAGTATGGATACCTTTATGGACATAGCTATGTGGGCGACACCCCACCAATAGGAGCCAAACATGTGGTTAGTATGAATACCTTTATGGACATAACTACATCATAGCATTGTCCAAACTGGAAAAGGTGAAGTGACGAAAATACTCTTTGGCGTCCATTTGGCGAAAATAATAATTTTTTTTTTTTTGGAGAAATGTGTAGTTAAAAAATAAAGAAAAGATTTTTGGATTTACGTATAATATTGTTTTATTAGATAATGTTTGATTGATAACAAGAGAAAGAAACATAAATTATAATTTAATGAAAAATAATGGAGGGCAAATGAGGACCAGTTCTTTCATTTTTAGATTAACTAACGATTGAATTAACAGTTTACGTCATTTTGTCCTTGTGTTGCGACTGTCGGATGGTGCGTAGCTTAAATGAAATGTTTGAATAAAGTCTGAAAATAAAATAAAATTTGGGACTGCTACTGCAATAATCCAACAATTTATATTGTAAAAACTTTCTTGTTTAATTCTTCCGCTCACGTGTTTAGCAGTAGTACTAGTAGTGTTGAGTAGATAGCATCGTGCGTATGCGTAATTCAGGGAATGGAGATGGCCGGAAAACACCATTCCTCCACCCCCATATTTCACCGATCTCCGCTTCTTATCTTCATTCTCTCACTCCTCACTTTCTCTCTTCTCTTCTACATTTTCTCCCCTTCTCCTACAGTTCCCCACGCCACTCTAAACCCTAATGTTGATTACTCCTTCGTATCCTCCCTCGAGAAATTCCTAATCAACTCCAAATTTCATACTACAGTTGCGGATGATACCGTGACTGGTAATGTTACCCAACAGGATGTTAGGGTTTATGTGTATAATATACCGCGGAAATTTACGTATGATTTGCTGTGGTTGTTTCGAAATACGTATAAAGAGACCCATTATCTCACTTCCAATGGCATCCCTGTTCACCGATTAATTGAACAAGTAATTCGTTATTGATTATTCCGAATTTTGTTTTAATGATTTCGTGTGAATTTAGAATTTATGTGGATTTTTTGTTGTTGGTAATTTGCTGTTGTAGCATTCAATTGATTACTGGTTATGGACCGATTTGATAGCACCGGAATCTGAGAAGTTGTTGAAGAATGTAGTTAGAGTTGACAAGCAGGAGGAAGCTGATTTTTTCTACATTCCATTTTTCACTACGATTAGCTTCTTTTTGCTGGAGAAACAACAATGCAAGGCCCTTTATAGGGTGTGAGTGCGTTCCCAAATACTTTTGCTTTTTATTCTTTCCTCTTGCTAATTTGCATGATAACTTGCACCTATTTTACAACTAATGGAAGCCCTAACTGAATTACTGTAAAAGAGATCTAGAATTCAGTATGCTCTTGCAGTTAGCGAGATTGTGCATTTTAATGGCGTTTCATCAATTGACCGTGAATTATGAAAGTTGACCATTGGGAACTTTCACTTCTCAGCAAGAATTGTTGGATGATATCGTGTACTGATATATAACATTCTGTCTGTTGCTTAATCTCCTGTAAAAATTTAAGCACTGTGACGGGTAATTTTAAGAGTTGCTGTATGCTCTGGATGTGATAGCCATTACTCATCCTCCTAACAAGATTTAAATATACTATGTGACAGCAGGTAAGCTACCCATGAACTTTATGAAAGGTTCATTTGAATGTATCCAGCTTCTATTGGCATTCTTTTTATCTGGTGCGTGTAAAATTTAACATGTTTTGGCATTTTTAGAAGTAAATATTTTTCATGGGACGAGAACCGAGAGGACAGTGAGTGTTGATAACTATATAATGATGAATTTCTTTCAGGGCTGTATCATGTCTGTTGGGGTAGAATATTTGCATGTATGAAGGGGTTTCTCATTCTATCACTATAACTAGGTTTCTATTTATAGATGTGTAATATGATGTCACATATGTTAAATCTAAAGCTGAAATTTGGGTTGTTTTGAAACTCTAAATCCAGATGATAGGTTCTCAGATGAGGGCCAAAAAAAAAAAGGATTTTGTTTACTCTCTCTCTATTGTCCTCGACATTGTTGGGTATCTCTACTTCAACACTGTTCTGTTTGGACTTTACTTCCTAAAAAAGGAACCTGTTTCATCTTGAAATTCTCAGATCCATATTGGTTGTAATCATATAAGTGGAATGTCTAACAATTTGTGAATGTAGGAAACCCTGAAGTGGGTCACAGACCAGCCGGCATGGAAGCGGTCTGAGGGTAGAGATCACATACTTCCAGTTCACCACCCATGGTCATTTAAATCTGTTCGCAAATTTATGAAGAATGCAATTTGGCTTCTTCCAGATATGGACTCAACAGGAAACTGGTGAGTGTTTGACTTGAGCTGTGAGTAGTACACTAAACATATTAATTTATTGCTGCTGATAGTTGACTGTTTTTGGCTTTTTAAGGTACAAGCCCGGACAAATTTACCTTGAAAAAGGCTTAATACTTCCATATGTTCCCAATGTTGATTTGTGTGACTCAAAATGCTTTTCAGATTCAAAGAGAAACACACTGCTATTTTTTCGTGGAAGGCTGAAACGAAATGATTTCTTCCCAGGATCAAGAAAATTGTATATTTCTGTTTAGATGGTTCTAAGTTCCTACTAAAATCCATTCTATATTGAATTAGATGGGGTCAACAAAGGATGTGACAGGGTGGGTGGGTGGGTTGGGTTGTGGGTGCACTAAGGATGTTATATTAAAGTGTCCTAGTTATCCAATTCATTTGGACAGGGCATGCATATATTTCATTTCCTGTCTTTGTTTGTCAACTTAGAATTTAATTTTTATGCTTTCAGGGTGGGAAAATTCGTGCTAAACTCGTGACAGAACTTAGTAGTGCCAAGGATGTGGTTATAGAGGAGGGCAGTGCCGGAGAGACAGGAAAAGCAGCAGCTCAAAGTAGCATGAGAAAGTAACTTTTGAACTGTATGCCTAATGATGTTTCAGCATTATAGTAAATAAAAATGACGTTTTTTATCTACTTAGTTGCTTTGTTATTGTTGGTGAGCAGGTCTATATTTTGCCTTAATCCAGCTGGTGACACCCCTTCATCCACTAGATTGTTTGATGCAATTGTCAGTGGGTGCATTCCTGTTGTAATTAGTGATGAATTGGAGCTTCCTTTTGAGGGCATACTTGACTATCGGAAGGTAAGCATGTATTTGGCCGTTCAAATTGTTTTCTCAGTGCATCTCCTACATGGATAACACGAGTTGATGACTTGAAAGAAGAAGGATCAACATAGTATATTCATTATCTAAAATTTCAATTTTCCGAAAATTACTTGAAATAAATACTAGGATTGATGGCTTAAGATTTGAGAAGTAGATTGAAGAAATTAATCAAATGGCTTTGAGAAGATTTTCCGACACGAATTTTATAACATAAATATAATAATAGCTAGTGAATCTTTTTAAGCAGCAGCTTTGTCATAAATTGTATGTTACATGTTTTATATTAATAAAATTCTTCATGAGGCTTTTGTTTGATGATGGAGGCTGTTGTTTTACTTGCAGATAGCTTTATTTGTTTCTTCTAGCGATGCATTGCAGCCAGGATGGCTCTTGACATTTCTGCGAAGTGTTAGTCCTGCTCAAATCAGAGAGATGCAATTGAATTTAGCCAAGGTATGTGCATCCCCAATTTGTTAACATAGCTAGTCTCACTCCCCATGCTTCAACCTATCGGTCGTGTTGGAATTAGGGCTGCAGTGATTTCTTCTTACACCATTTATAATATATGAAACAAACTTCCAATCACCGGACACCATGTGTTCAGCTACTTTGATTTGTTTTCAATTGCTGGATCTAAGTTGGTAAACCATGTGAAATTGAATTGAATTTAAACATTGTTACATTGCAGCACTCGAGACATTTCTTGTATTCTCACCCAGCTCAACCAATGGGGCCGGAGGACTTGGTTTGGAGAATGGTGTGTTACTCTTATCTTTATTTACTCTTAATATGCCTCCATCATTGTTTAGTGTTCTTTTGCTTCAATCTGTAAAATTATTTTGCAAGAAGTGACGTACTAAGAGTTGGTTTTTCACACTGTACCATTGATGGATGCTACACTTTTTAATATGTGAATTTTGTCGGAAGGAATGGTGGCTTGGTTTTGGCTGTTGGCCCCTTGTTTAAGAGTAGAATAAGCTAGATGGACCCCTCTTCTGGGTGCCTGTTTTGAACTTATGGATATTATCTGTCCCTATTTTGGAGGGTGGATGGGCACTCACTTTATGTGATAAAAGGGAGACCCATTTTTGTCTACCCATTTTTTATTATTGACCACTGTTAGAAAGGCATCAACGTGATTCTGAAAGCTTGATACTTATATATTGAGTTTTTACAAAATGGGAGGAACAGAGATGAAGTTCGGAATTTTGATATTAATGTGGTATCATTCTTCTTCCTTTAAATCTCAATGACACACAGCAGGCATTGTGAACATCAACAATAGCGAAATGGGAATACTAGTAGACTCTGATAATAAGATAAAGAAGAATAGTTTTGCATTGATAGTGTGTGTTGTTCTTGTTTGGGTTGGGGGCACCTTGTCTATTCATAGCTTGCTTAAGATTTCATTCCTTCTTCGTTAGTACTGGTTATTATGATGGTGTTGAATGAAAGTGTACCAAGCAGGCATCCAAGTTTTAAACTAATAATTCTGATTCCTGGCGGCGTGAACAGATGGCCGGTAAGTTGGTGAACATGAAGCTTCATGTACGGAGGTCACAGCGTGTGGTGAAAGAATCAAGAAGTCTGTGTACTTGTGATTGTAGACTTCCCAATAGTACAAACCCACCTCTTTTCGCAATTCTTTATTGCAGCGTCTTACCCGTTTTGCTTCTCTTTCTTCTTGTATCGTGTATCTCAATTTTTGGAACAATATGGGCAAGACCATTTGGCTAAAATGTTATGTATAACGTTGCTTTTTCTTTTCATGCGAAATTCAATTCATGTAATCAAGTTCATTGTGTGAACATCATCCCATTATGCAGCTGTCTTCGAACTTAATAAATCGTTTATTCTTTGTCCTTTGGCAATTTCAAAATATTTTAATTGTTTGAGAGAGAGAAAGAAAATGATATGGAGAGAGAAAGAAAATGATATGGCATGTGATGAGGATAAAGTAATGTGACAGGCCGCGTTTTTCCAATTCCACGCCCCCAACCTTAAATTACGGAATTTAGGGCCCACATGTTTGGAGCTTGGGACGTGCAAACCATGAAAATCATAATCATTGTTTTATATTATATTGGTTGCTTGCTTAATTAGTTGTTTGTGTCACATGCAATTGAAACTTCCAGGTAACAGATCACCGACGGACGTACTGGACTGATTATTTCCAAATTAACTTATAAGGCGTGTTTGAGCCACGTTAATTTGAAAGAATGTACTTTGGAATAGTAGATTGATGGAGAATGTGTGGTTGAAAAGGAAGGAAGCGTTATTGATGTGATGGAAAATATTATTTTATTGAAGAATGTATAGTTAAAAATGAGTCGAAAAATGAGAATGAAAATTTTAATTTGTACCAAACAGTGATTATATATAATATTGTAAACAATGTGATTTACCCAAGTGGAACGATTAAAGTACGAAATGGGATCCTCCTCGCGTCTTCGCATTCTTGCATTTTCATGTTCATCGATTTAAAATTTAAAGTACTTATTTTTATTAATGAAATATTGAATTTAGAAATAAGATGTTTGGCCTGTTTTTTCGACACGAGCACCTATAATATTTATCTAAAGTTAAGCCCTTGATTGATTTTGCTAAAAATCAATTTTTTTATTAAATTTTGATAAAAATGAAGAAATGCGTCCATGGCATTCATTCTCATCTCATTTTTTTCTTTTTCTTTATTTCAACCACACATAAAATAATATTATACACAAATCTAAAACATTTCATAACTTTTTCACCACACATTCTCCCATCAATTACTATTCCAAAAAATTTATTCTCCGAAAAATGGGTGTAAAAATTGAAAAAAGTTGAAGGTTCCCTAAAATGTGTGATTTTGATCAAACTTTTTTAGTTAAATCAAACAGGCTAAATGGGATTTTAGAAATTGTTTCATATTTTGCAAATATTATAACTATCTTTTGATTTATTTGTTTTTCTATCAAATTTGACTTTAAAAAGGAACATAAAGAAATCTTTGTACGAACAACTGTAAATGTGTCATTGTGTGCCAACATCCTTAAAAGACAGTAAAACGCTGCCGTGTCAACTGTGGTAACTAATGACCTTCTACTACAATATAAACACAGAGACAGACACAGAGGGTCGGAAGGAGAGGAAGAAGCTGTCTTTTGAAGAAAGTGGGAAGCCGGCCCGGCGGTGGAAAATCCATGTCATATATGTTTTGTCTCAATCCCAGTTTTGAGGTATAATAATACATTGTTTCAATTGATATATACATACTTTCAGTAGGAATATCAATACGTGTACTCAGAGCTTGTTGTCCATAACTAACAAGCATAAAGAGTAGTTCAATTATTTTGTTCCATACTGGAAGGAATATGAAGCTGATTGTTCTTTCTTGAAATGGTGCTCTGATCTTTCCTTTTACTCTCTACTGTGTATGTGTATGTGTATCACTTTTTCCTTTTCAAACTTGATTTTCTAAATCTTTATTAAAGATCCGATTGTCATTTATAGATAATGTTTCCGGATTGCTCAGTAGATTGAAGCTCTATGCCTTTATTCTGACTTTAGGATCCAATTCTGACAATGCCAAATATTTTCTTTAGATCTTGTTAATATTTCATTTGACTAAATTTGCTCGTGATTCGCCTAGAATTCTCTCTCTCTCTCTCTCGCTGTATTTAGCTTTGAATAGATTGTCATCCATAGGAAGAAAGCAACAGATATTAAAAAATTCTACTAATCTGTAAATGTGGTGCAGGGCCATCGAGTATAGATTCTAATACTAGTATTTGAAAATGGCATCAAAATCATTCAAGGCGAGCAGATCAAATCTATCAACAGAATCATCGGATGTGCTGGATTCGCATAATGGTAAGCCTCCGCTGCCCCCACACGTGACATTTGCTCGGAGGACTTCATCTGGCAGATATGTCAGTTACTCAAGGGATGATCTTGATAGCGAACTTGGAAGTGATGATTTTATGAACTATACAGTGCACATGCCACCAACTCCGGATAACCAGCCCATGGATCCCATCTCTCAAAGGGTTGAAGAGCAATACGTGTCGAGTTCACTCTTCACCGGTGGATTTAACAGCGTTACACGAGCTCATCTTATGGATAAGGTTATTGAATCAGAAGCAAACCATCCACAAATGGCTGGTGCAAAAGGGTCGTCTTGTGCAGTTCCTGGATGTGATGGCAATGTCATGAGTGATGAAAGGGGAAATGATATCCTCCCATGTGAGTGTGATTTCAAGATATGTAGAGATTGTTACTTGGACGTGATCAAAACTGGAGATGGGATTTGCCCGGGGTGTAATGAGCAGTTTAAGACTACTGATTTGGATGAAGCAATGGAAACTGTGCGAGCACTTCCTCAACTCCCAGTGCCACCTGGGATGTCGAGAATGGAGAGGAGATTGTCATTGATGAAATCAACAAAGTCAGCACTAATGAGAAGTCAGACGGGAGATTTTGATAACAACCGGTGGCTGTTTGAAACAAAAGGAACCTATGGATATGGAAACGCTATATGGCCAAAGGAGGGAGGCTTTGAGAACGGGAAAGATGATGACTTTGTTGAACCTACTGAGTTAGTGAACAAACCATGGAGGCCACTTACTCGCAAACTTAAGATTCCAGCTGCTATTCTTAGCCCATACAGGTACATCCTCTATCATGTTTTGTTCTTCAAACGTTATGATATGATTTTGGTTTGTACTTTTCTTTCCCATTGTTCTTGCACAGATGTCATGATTATGCAAAACTTCTTATCATCTATTTAATCTTCAGATCGAAAAACTGATCACGAGCACGAACTTTTTGGTTTCTCTTATAGCTCCAGGGTAGTTGATTCTTAAATGTATACAGAGTTGTTTGCATCCATCCGAGACGTTTTTTAAAATGGGAGCTGATCATCATTTTCTTCTTGTATTCTCTTGACTTAATAGTATAATTGCTAAAGATCTAGTTGATTTGGATCTCTCAGTAGAACTAGCCATGAATTGAACAAAGTGGAGAAAAAGGATTCACTGGCTACATATTTATGGGGAACAAGACTTCGTTGATGTTGTATTAAATTTTATAGTCTTTAGCTCAAAATTCGGATGTTTAGATGCACTTGAGCATCTTCAAATGTTTGGAACTCTCAAAAATGTTGCTGGTGTGTTTTTCACTTTTAACTAGAATAATTATAGCTTGAAAATACCAAGGGAAAATAGTCATTTTATCATTTCACAACCATTTGGCACACGACATACATATCATGCGATGTATTATGGTCCACATACTGAGTACATGCTAATTTAAACTTTGTACTTCCTTTTTCGTCTCTGCTCACAGGCTTCTTATTGTTATACGAATGGTAGTTCTTGGGTTTTTCTTGACGTGGAGAATCCAGCACCCCAACAATGACGCTGTCTGGCTCTGGGGAATGTCTGTGGTTTGTGAATTATGGTTTACTTTCTCTTGGATTCTTGACCAACTACCAAAGCTTTGCCCCGTTAATCGAGCTACAGATCTTAATGTCTTAAAAGAGAAATTTGAAATGCCTAGTTTAAGCAATCCTACTGGCAAGTCTGATCTTCCCGGCATAGATATCTTTGTCTCTACAGCAGATCCAGAGAAAGAACCACCCCTTGTCACTGCTAATACCATATTGTCTATACTATCTACCGATTATCCAGTTGAAAAGCTTGCTTGTTATGTTTCTGACGATGGAGGGGCACTTTTGACATTCGAAGCCATGGCAGAAGCTGCAAGTTTTGCAAATATATGGGTCCCATTTTGTCGCAAGCACAACATTGAACCAAGGAATCCAGAAACTTATTTCAATCTGAAGAAAGATCCTTACAAGAACAAGGTGCGTCAAGACTTTGTCAAGGACCGTAGACGAGTAAAGCGTGAGTATGATGAGTTTAAGGTTCGGATCAATAGCCTGCCAGACTCTATACGGCGCAGATCTGATGCTTATCATGCAAGGGAGGAACTTAAGGCCATGAAGGAACAGAGACAGACAAAAGGAGATGAACCTGTAGAGGTTATCAAGGTCAAGAAAGCTACATGGATGGCAGATGGAACCCATTGGCCTGGAACTTGGCAGAATCCTGCACTTGAGCACTCTAAAGGTGATCATGCGGGAATAATACAGGTATAACCAAATATTTCTGCGTGCCTGTTCTAACTTGCAATTTAACCTCAAGACCAGAAAGCTTACCGACTGAGAAGAACAAGTGGTCGGTCATATAACTAATAACCTCTTGTTCAAATGATGCAGGTGATGTTGAAACCTCCAAGTGATGAACCACTACAAGGAACACCAGAAGGTGGGGTGATTGACCTGACTGATGTTGATATTCGTCTCCCCATGCTTGTTTATGTTTCCCGTGAAAAGCGCCCTGGATATGATCACAATAAGAAAGCAGGTGCCATGAATGCTCTGGTTAGAGCCTCCGCAATCATGTCTAATGGCCCCTTTATTCTTAACCTTGATTGTGACCACTACATCTACAACTCCCAAGCCATGAGGGAAGGAATGTGTTTCATGATGGATAGAGGTGGTGATCGTCTATGCTATGTGCAGTTTCCTCAAAGGTTTGAAGGTATTGACCCATCCGATCGCTATGCCAATCGTAATACTGTTTTCTTCGATGGAAACATGCGTGCTCTTGATGGGCTACAGGGTCCAGTTTATGTCGGAACCGGTTGTCTCTTTAGGCGGGTTGCTCTTTATGGCTTTGATCCACCTCGGTCCAAAGAACACAGCCCTGGCTGGTGCAGCTGCTGCTTTGGCCGGCGGAGAAAGCATGCCACAGTTGCTAGTTCCCCTGACGAGAACCGATCCTTGAGAATGGGGGATTCTGACGACGAAGAAATGAACCTCTCGCTTTCTCCAAAAATGTTTGGAAATTCTAATTTGTTGATGGATTCAATACCGGTGGCAGAGTTTCAAGGTCGTCCTCTGGCTGATCATCCAGCTGTGAAGAATGGACGACCGCCTGGTGCTCTTACCTTTCCCCGAGATCTTCTTGATGCGTCGACTGTTGCAGAGGCAATCAGTGTTATCTCCTGCTGGTATGAGGAGAAGACTGAATGGGGACAGCGGGTTGGATGGATTTATGGGTCTGTTACAGAAGATGTTGTCACAGGTTATAGGATGCATAACAGGGGATGGAAATCAGTTTACTGTGTGACTAAGCGTGATGCCTTCCGTGGGACTGCCCCTATCAATCTCACAGATAGGCTTCATCAGGTCCTTCGTTGGGCTACTGGTTCAGTCGAAATATTCTTCTCCCGCAACAATGCCCTTCTGGCAAGCTCAAAAATGAAGGTTTTGCAAAGAATCGCGTACCTTAATGTCGGAATTTATCCTTTCACTTCGGTTTTCCTAATTGTCTACTGCTTTCTTCCTGCACTTTCCCTGTTCTCTGGCCAGTTTATTGTTCAAACCCTCAATGTCACTTTCTTAGTATACCTCTTGATCATTACTGTAACACTCTGTTTGCTCGCTGTCCTTGAGGTCAAGTGGGCCGGCATTGAACTAGAAGAGTGGTGGAGGAACGAACAGTTCTGGTTAATTGGGGGGACTAGTGCTCACTTGGCTGCCGTGTTTCAGGGGCTGCTAAAAGTTATTGCTGGAGTCGAGATCTCTTTCACCTTGACATCGAAATCAGCTGGGGATGATGACGATGACGATTTTGCTGATCTCTATCTCGTCAAATGGACATCCCTCATGATCCCGCCTATCACCATTATGATGGTTAATTTGATAGCCATAGCAATTGGATTTAGCCGCACAATTTACAGTGTTATACCACAATGGAGCCGTCTTTTAGGAGGAGTTTTCTTCAGTTTTTGGGTTTTGGCACATCTCTACCCCTTTGCAAAAGGGCTAATGGGCAGAAGAGGGAGAACTCCAACAATTGTTTTTGTATGGTCAGGACTTATTGCCATCATAATATCCCTCCTATGGGTGGCCATCAATCCTCCAGCAGGCAGTAACCAGATTGGGGGTTCATTCCAGTTTCCGTGACAGTTCCTTTTCCTTTTTCACTGCAGGAGCTTCAGATATTTCTCGTGCTGGTTTGGTCTATCTCAATACCTTTCTGGCACAAGAAATTCTATAAAGTTCTCAGCCCCAATCAGAAGGACTCGAAGTGAGTTTACTATAAATCTATACATCAGTTGAATTCTTTTCTTCAATCAACCTTTTGTAAACAACATATGAACGGTTGGTCTCTACACATTGTTTAGTTGTAAGAAATGGCAGAGAACTTTGTAGTTTTTGGTATCGCGTTGAACAATATTCATTTATTTTTGATTGTTTGTCTATATTGGTGGACTAGGAATTCTGATAAGGTGCTAAATTTTCATTTTTGGGAGTTCTTGAAAGCTATAATTCTTCTATAATGTTTTGCTCTCGATGCTATCCCTAAATATTGCACTTTCTAGCTACAATGCGGAGTAAATGACTTCCAGTACTTTTGACATCCTTTTGAGGGTTTCACTCAACTCTGCAGGGTTAGTGGTTGCTTGCAAGGATTTTTTTTTTTTTTTAATTTGAACTGTATTATATTAGAGCCCTGTCTGGTGGAAATTGTTTTCAGATTTTAATTGATTATTGGAACGTTACGTAGGGCCCAGCCTCTCACAAGAAGTCCAAAGTTGCGGCTCAACGGTAGGAAATGTAATTAAAATTGGGGAAAAAATCTTTACCAGACAACCACTAAGATAAATCGTCACATACGAAAGAAGAAATAAATGACAAGATAAATCATCACATACGAAAGAAGAAATAAACAACAAGAATCAACCCAATGCATATCTTGTAAACCACTTTACCATCTGGCTAGCAGTATAAAGTGACAAGAAGCACACATTTGACTATATTAATGTGCAACGTAACCCAATGCGTATCACTGGGTAAAGAGGTAACCATACATGCTAGGTTGTAAACCACTTTACTATCTGGCTAGCAGTATAAAGTGACAAGAAGCTCACATTTGACTATATTAATGTGCAACGACAAGTTGCACATCAGACAGCGACTCTCAGGAAGAGCAATCAACTCGGCAGTCTCTAAATCCAAGATGGCACCCGCAGCAACAATAGAACCTCCCGTCACCGAGGCAGCAACTATTTTCTCCCTGTCAGTAGATATTTGTAGTTAAGAAAGGCACTCTTTCGAATAAATTTAGTTAGTAGTTCGTTTCATCAAAATAATTTTTCAACAAGAGATGTTGCCCATCAATACCCAGGTAAGTCAACAAGTCAAGAATGTGCAGCCCAACATCTTACCTGATGAATGCGAAGAACGTGCAGCCAGGTCGAATGGGTATTACTGAAGCCCATGTTCACAAATCGCATCGAGGAAATCTTATCTTTCTCCTACCATACCAGATGTTGTACAAGAGAGCCAACTCTTCACATTTCAGAGTATTTGGCTGTGCCATTGCTCGTGCTTTCTCACAGCAGTACAGAATTGATTACAACCCAACTTATTCCAGTATCATGTCAAACACTACCAAATGTGTAGCACAGTTAAGATCTAAGAAAAAGTCGCAGTGGCACAAGCATCCAACACGCTTGTCCCATTAAAACCTCAGACGCTGTTATTGACTTAATAACTAGTCATCCATCTTCCAAATTTTCCAACAGCAAACTTAAGATTCTCTGCTTTGTAGAAAATTTGCTGGTTTTGGGTTCATACTTTTGGCATAGAACTCATAACATATTCCACAGCACAAATAAACCTTTATTCATCACCAACAAATACATCTCACAGATTACATCGAAATAGTAAAATTAGCAAAAAATGAAAAATGGATAGTACTGAATTACAACAATTAAACCAAAAATGGAATAACTTGTTACTGTTAAGATTTGGGTGATTCTATCTTAAAATGTCAACCTTATTAAGAGAAGTAGCCCAAGATCTTTATTAATTGGTTTATGTCAACATCATTTATCGATGTGGGATATATATCCCTTAACAGTTACCAAGATCACAGTGCTCGAAATTTTATCTCTGAGCTAGAATCACACACTATAGCAGTGGCACCAAACGGAACAAGTACAGCATGAATGAGACAGATCACTTTCTCATCAATACAAGGTGCCACAAACCAACAAAAAAGGCAGTAAGATAACAGACCTCTCTAAATTCCTAGATACATAATTGTTCTATGAAAAAACAAAAAACAAAAACGATTTCTGCACAACCTGCAATGTTGTATACACTAGAC
>CAIGRS010104204.1:0-10801 GCA_903798395.1 Fraxinus floribunda | reverse complement strand
GACTTCTTTTGCTCCCAACAGGGGAGAAAAGGAAACCTGAATGGGTTTGAAAACAAAAGAAATTTACTTTATTGAACATAAAATTTAAACTTAGGGTAACTTAAGGAAAAACATAGGAACATAGATCCTTAAAATCTGAAAAGACTGTAGGCAGATAAATAAACAATATTTTGAGCAGAAGTGTAAAAGAAAGTCACCCAATGAAGATAAACTGTGCCAGGTTGAGAGTTTCTGAATTCAAATTCTTTTGAATTTGTGAAGTAGAATAGAAGGCAGATTTAGTATCTCTCAGATTGTGCTACTGTGCCTGTGAAGAAGTACAGAGAGAGAGAGAGAGAAGGTAAGTATCACTGGTGTGGGGAGTGAGGTATAGAAATAAGAATCAATATATAATCCGCAGGTGCAACGTGCAATGAGCCTTTCTCCTTTGCATACCACACACACCATGCCTCACCTCACCTCTTAATTAATTACTTATATACTGAGTTAATAATGAATGTATTCTATTATTGACTTGTTGTCCAAAGGCCCCCCACCATTCTTTAAAATTGATTGCATGTTGAGTAGGTTGAAAAAAGAGATACAATCTTGACAAGAACGATGTTCCGAAGAATATACAATTTGCTCCTTTAGGTTCTTTAGGTCCTAAGGGGAAGTTATAAACACCTTTCCATACTTTATATCTGGAGTACTATTTAATTTCCTTTGCAGTATGTGACTTTGGTGGTATTTATCATGTACTTCCGAGACTATTACTAATGGATTGTTGCACAAAAAGGTGGCAAAAGCAACGTTTCTTAGCTGGTGAATTGTGCCTGAATTCATACCGGATCGATCATTGTTTACGCACCATATACTGCCTAATCAAAAAAAAAAAGAGTGATACTTCTCAATAAAAGCGAGCTTTGCCAAACATCGTCAACGAGGATGTTGGACATACTTTTAAGTGTTTATAAATTATGTATTAACTATATACACTCCACTTGCAAGAGCATTACTATGATTGTATAATAATATAGTGTCACAATCATAAATTTGAATGTTATTACATTGAAAATGGTTGGTATACATGCAAGATGCAACTTGATTTCTTGTCTATGATTCACAACTTACCAACTAGACTTTCGTGCAAGAATGAAATGGAATCTTGTTACACATCCGTACTCCAAAATATCCAGCAGGTAGGATCAGCAGGTAGGAAAATGTACACATAGAGATCTAGACTTTGTTTGATTCTCATTATTTTCAAAATACAATTTTCTCTCTCTTATTTTCAATCACACATTTTTCAATATAAAAATATTACACGCAAATTCAAAACTTTTTCTTATTTCTCAACCACACATTCTCTATCAATATACTATTTCAAAATACATTCTTCAATAAAAATAGGGGTCAAACAGGCTGCTAATTGCAAAAAGCCAAATCAAACCTAAATCATCTCAACATCACCTTAAATCTTACATGTGGGACATGACAATGAATTGGCATCTTCTACTCTAATTCACCAATTTTTTATTTAAAGAAAAATTTGGAATCGTAGAGTTAGATCTTGAAAGAAGGCATCAATCATATTCAACAACTTTGGTTGAAATTTGTTATCAATTCGTGCATTAATCCACCACTATAAAAATTATATGTATGATAATGGTGGTAAGTAGATTCGTTTCTAGAATTTCAAAGTGATTTCTTGTCCACCTATAATTTAGGAGTAGATTATGTTCAAAAAATAATATAATATAACGAATTTATAGTGCGATATTATATATTCGATAAAAAAGTAAAAATTATATGTATGATAATGGTGGTAAGTATCAAAAGATTTTCTCTTTAGATTCGATTCAAGAATTTCAAAGTGATTCCTTTTCCACATATAATTTAGGAGCAGATTATGTTTCGAAAAATAATGTAATATAACGAATTTATCATGCAAAATTATATGCTCAATAAATAACCTTTTTATTAAATGAAAAATTGGACAGAGTTTTGACTAACTAAATGAAAGGAGTAAAGCAAAAATTAATGTGGTCAAGACAAGAGTTCGACTATTTCTCCTTAAGATGACATTGCAAGAGTTGATGGTCTTCTGACACTCGTTTTCGAAGTATAGAAGAAAAGATTGCAAAAGATAATATAGGAGAAAGTTATATTTTTGCTTAATATTTACATTGTAGCACATATGTATATATACGTGTTCAACAATAAATGAGATCCCTAAATATGGGATTTATAGTCAACAATGGANAAATGAGATCCCTAAATATGGGATTTATAGTCAACAATGGATGTGTTATTTTATCCCTTATAAATTGATTTATGTTTGCATCTTTATTCGATGTGTTATTTTATCCCTTAATGTATCATGTTAAGGGATAAAATCATACATCGAATCCACTATCATGCAGGAGCATATTAAGGGATAGAATCCTACATCGAATAAAGATGAAAACATAAACCAATTTATAAGGGTTTGTGCTACTCCTTTTAATAAAGTTGACATTTTAAGATGAAATTTCAAATCTTAACATGGTATCAGAGTTCATTAAGTTCCAACAAACAATTCGATCCGATTAAGACTCAAAAAAATTGAGTACACAAATTTCAAGATTAGTCCACTCAAAACGAACCACCATCTTGAGGAGGCATGTTAAGGAATAAAAATCTCATATTGAATAAAGATGAAAATATAGATCAACTTATAAGAGTTTAGATTACTCCTCTTAATAAAATTGACTTTTTAAGATGTAACCACAAATTTTAACGGACTAAGCTTTTGACTCGCCACCTATTCAAGTCAAACTTTTCTTGTGCTACACTCTCGAAAACTCGAAAGTAAACGTGAAGGAAATACAATTAGAAGTAGCAAATAGATTGTACCAAGCCACCCTTAGTCCATGAACTATCCCACATGTCAATCAAGGGCGTGGATGGGATGTTTGCCTTGGTAAGCCGCTTGGGCATAGATAAAACCAATATGGGTTTACATTTCGTAGATTCGAAGAGAAACTAGTATTTCTTTTTATTCGTTTACTAAATGGAATGAAGTTGGATGAAATAAAGACATGATAAAATTTATTAACCATTTATCTCCGAAGTTCTTTAATATAGCATAACAAATATACCCTCAGATGTGAAAAACAGAATGGAAACATAATAATATTTTGATATAAATGAGTATTTCATTTCCATCCCTTTACTCTTTGTATGATCGAATTTCAATCATCTCATCAAAAATCAATTGGTGTTCAATTAATGCTAGCGTTCTAAAAAGCGGTTATTTTTATTATTATTTTGCTTTTTTTAAATTTTTTTTTTTGGCCTTTTCATTTTTTGGCCTTTTTCTCAATATAATATTTTATAATTTCATATGTTTGTTAGGTATTGTTTTAATTATTAAATGATTTTTAGATTGATTAAAAATTAAAAATAATAAAATGTTTTTTTTTACTTCTAGGCCTCGCCTAACTGGAAGCTCGACGTTCACACCTCGTCACACTTTATGTTTTTTAGAAAACTGATTAAAGCAAACTAAATATTTTATGACATTCGATCATAATTATTTGAATAACCTAATTCATGGACTTAAGAGCAACATTATTGCTCCCCGCAATTCCACCCTCAACATGTCATTTACTCAACTGTGATGCCACTTACACGATGGAATTTCTATTCTCATCTGAAGAAGATTGAGAGGCTGGTCCAATAAGCTTCAATTGAAAAGATCATTAAGCATCATTTAGGCCTAGAGGCCATTACTAGCAAGCCCAAAAGATCCGAGGGGGTTGATCCAATCAAATAGCCAGACGAAAAGGCCCTATAACCTTCAAAAATGGCTTTCAAATAGCAAAAATATTTGTCTATCGAGTTACAACTTACAAGTGTAAATATACATCACGATCATATAACAAACTAACATCACAAGGAATCCTTAGAAGAAAATTACCGTCAAGTAAGAATTAAGGAAGGATGTTAATTTTTTTATTTTTTATTTTTTATTTTGATGGTATAGTTATTTAGTAATAAAATTGAAACAAATTGAAACTTTAGGAATGAGCATTAGAAAAACTGAGGGAGTAAAGTAAAACTTTTCTCAAAGCTGGACACCCTCCAGTGTCTTTTTAAGTAAAGGTCATAAATAAAGAGAAATAAATGAAAAAAGGAATTTCTAAAGGAAGAAATGTTTAATCTGAGCCTCTTGAACACACGTGCTGGGCTCCTTCCTCACTCCTTCATCTCCTCTTCTCCTGTATAATTTAGGGTTTCTTTTGGCGGATCTCAATTTTTCTGAATTCGTTAATTAGAAACCCCGTTTATTTGATTATCAAATGGAAAATTTATGGAGAAATTGTTATAGTGCTGGATTGGCCTTTTTTCTTCTTTTGGGGAAGCTAACGTGCGCCGACCCCGTTAGGGTTTCATCACCGCCAGTTTGCCCCTTACAGTCCGTCAAAGATTCCATCTTGGGGTCCCATGATTACACCTGTTCCATCAGTGGGATCCGGTCTTTTTACACCGCTGGTGTAATTGAGGTACCCTATTAAGTTATTTAAACGTTATCCTATTCAGAGATTTTTCTTTAATTATTTTTTTAGCTATTTGTTTTGCTGGATTTACGTTTTTCTTGATCAGCTAATTGGAAATTGGGGATTTCTTTGAATTATCAGTTGTCTTGACTGTTACGATTGTACTGTATAAAAAGTACGTTTTACAATAATTCATGTTCTGAGATGTGGCTGTAAATATTAGAAATTGGAGATTTATGTTAACCTTTTCAGCTTTTAACTTAATATTCATTCTATTATAATTTATGGTATACACTGATAGCATAGTTTTTATTGCCTAGATTAGCAGGGATAAATTATGTCTATTATCCAAGAAAAAAAGGTTTGAATTTTTTAAGGTTTTTGGTTAACTAAAACTATGATTGAATGCATAAATACAATTTTAACCATAGTAGGAATAAGGACCACAACAGTCACAATACTGGATCACGCTGTCTCAAATGATGATTGTTTTAGCTATTTGAGTTTAATTTTTAATAGTAAACGACTTGTAGAGAGTCTACTTATAATAAATATGATTAGAGAAAATCAACCAAAATTGAGAAGTCCTATAGGAATTGTGTGTGTTGTTAACAGGATGTTATAAGATTGAAGAAGATTACGTCGAAGATTACAAGGATATTCTCACGTATATATTTGTACCATACATAGAATTACCATATTTAGGACGTATTCGGTCGTGCTTAAAATTCAATTAAAATTGAAAATATAACCATTATTGGGTCTCACTCGTCTAATAAAAGTCAATAATAACGATTAGTTTTTCAATTTTAATCCGATTTTAATCTCTACCGAACACGCCCTTAGACTGTAGAATGTAATTATAAAATTGGATGTATTCCTAATAGAAACTCATTTAGCTAAAATTATTTATGTGGTATCAGAGTAATACCTATAGAAACAGCTGTTGAATCTCTAATTTCTTGGTGGTCAGAATTCTGTCTCAGAATTCTCCGGCATCATGGGTGCTCAACGTGAGTTCCAGCATGTTTGTGGGTGGTCGGTGCGACTCCGGATTTCTTGGTGGTCGACTAGACTTTTGGGCGATTTTATGTTCTTGACTTTTTGTCGCCTTCCTATTCTTGACTGACGCAAATTCAACGACATCGCGTGGGCGATTTGATTGTGTTTGTTTCGCGAAATTGGGCTGTGGGTGTTCGATGTGATACCGGCGTGTCTCAGGATTGCCGACGACGATTTCCTTGAATTCTGGACTTTGATGCGGTGAGCGTGGAAGCGTAGTGGGGTTGATTGTGTGGGTCATCTGCAATTGGGTTGGGCTTTGATTGTGTGGAATTGGGCCAATAGTTGTGGATTGTGCGGCTGCTGGATCTGCAATTGGGCCACCATTAATTGGGTCAATAATTGAGTGGGCTTTGATTAATTTTTGGGCTATCAATTTGTAGGCTGGTCTTTGGTGTGGGCTTATCTTATTTTGGTTAAGTTGGTTTACCTCTTTGCAATGCATCATGTCCGTTGAAGCATTTTGTGTTAAATTTACGTGGAAAAATTATTCGATAGGGGAATTTCAATTCAGGATGTTTTTGAAAGGGAATGAACTTTGGGGTCATATTGATGGGACCTCTAAAGCACCTGACGATGCGAAAGATCTCATTGCATGGGAAACGAAGGATGCTCTGATACCATGTAAATAATTTTAGCCGAATGAGTTTCCAATGGGAATACCGCCAATTTTATAATTACATTCTACAATCTAAATATGGTAATTCTATGTATGGTACAAATATATACGTGGGAATATCCTTGTAATCTTTGACGTCTATAACTCTACAGGTCAGGGTTAAGTTCTGTAAAATTATTATTAGACAAGTGATTTTTTATCATAGGTCTTCAAATGATAACATTGTCTGTGAAATGTTAAAAAATGGATGTATAAGCATACTAGAACAAATAAATTAAGAACTGGTGACTTGTGCAATAGCCCTATAAGTGGAGATAACACTAATTATGAATAAATTAAGGGAACGGTGACTTAGGTTGTTAAGGCATGTTTAGACCCAAAGGTGCTTATGTTTACGCGAGAAATTTATCTCAGTAGAATAATTCAGAAAATGGAGAACTATATCAAAATTGACATGATCTGATGTGGCTGCAGAAGATTTAATTTCCCTGGACTTTTTAGTATATGTAATGATAGATCAGACAAAGTAGCTAAAAGGGATACATATTAAACCCTGCGTTTTTGAGAGAAAGGCGTAGCTTGTTGGTATTATTGGTGTAGGTCGAAAGTTTTCAGTTCCAGTGAAATTTCTTTTGCTAGTATACTTCTTTGAAAAAGTAGCATAGACTGTTTGGTTATTAGAGTTCATCTCATTCTACTTCATGTTAAGAAGGAATTTTGACATGATGCTCACATATATACGTGGAAACTTAAGTGGACATATATAAGACCAATGTGTCACCATCATGAACATATTTCAGCACATATGAAATTACGAAAATACCCTGTACTTTTTAAACTAATTGGACATTTATAAGATCCCTGTGTCACCATCATGACATTTCTACACATGAGAAATTACCAAAATACACGTGCTTATTAAAAGCACACAATCAACACAGAAAGCTCTGTCAACGCATTATAAACTACCATGGACACTTATGTTTGGACCAGAAAGTTTTCTTAATTGTTGTAGGAATGACCTATCTTTCTGTCCTAGGCTTCTAAAGCGTTTGTCTTCTCTATCCTTGTAATGGTATTGCATGATGAATAGTTAATGAGCTGAACTTGCACCATCTGGGGTGTTTCTGCGTCATTGGAATGGGATGATTTTGAAATCACTTGAAGACAAGCTATTTACTATGTCAGGTCCCAAGGTGATTGCACATAGAGATGTGCCAAGTTGGCATAATTATCAATCTTTAGTATTTGGTTATGAAGTGCTCCTCCCCTCTTCATTCTTCTTCTTTATGTGTCAATATTTTTATCTGTAATTTGAAAAAAAATGTTGCTAGTTGACTGCTTTTTAATCTTGTTTTTGGAGGAGTCTCATGGCCAGTAATTTTTTGTTGGTGAAGGGGGATGAGGTCGCACTGCAGAAGGCACTGCATATGGTTCACAAAAATACAGATGACTATGTTGCTCTTCTCTTTTATGCATCTTGGTGTCCTTTCTCTGGGACATTTAGGTCAAGCTTCTCCGTCCAGTCCTCCCTTTTTCCTTCTATTCCTCATTTTGCTATTGAAGAATCAGCCGTTAGGCCAAGGTCTGAACTTCAACAGTTCTTACTACCCTTTCTATTTTTATTTTTTTTATAACATTGCCAATTTTGGATTAAAATCTATCATATATTTTCAGCATCTTATCCAAGTATGGAGTTCATGGGTTGCCTACTTTGTTTCTCCTGAACTCTACCATGCGTGTGCGATATCATGGTTCTCGAACCCTTGATTCTTTCGTCTCCTTCTATGGAAATGTTACTGGTAAGGCTGCTTTTTTCAATCGCTCATTTTGTGCATTTTGACTCAACCACTGTCTTTGTTTTTTTCACGTCTTCATCACATTTAATCTTTAAGGCTAACACAAAAAACTCTGGAATGTACTTTGATGATGTTATACTAAGGGCATGTTTGAGCCCCATTTTTGGTGTAAAATGCATTTTGGAATAGTAGATTGATAGAGAATGTATGGTAAAAAATGAAGGAAAAGTTTTTGAATTGCGTGTAATATATTTTATTGAAGAATGTGTGGTTGAAAAGAAGAGATAGAAAAATATATTTTGAAAAAAATGGGGATTGAACAAGGGCTAAATAGGAAATGAAGCTAATGCTTACAGGCGGTCCTGGATGTAACCAGAAAGTAAACACTACACCGGTGCTCTTACTTTGCAGTTATTCCACTTGATAATTTATCCATTACAATTCTTAGCATTTTAGGTTTAGCTTCCTTGTAGTTTTCTGTCTTCCAATTTCCCTGGATAAACTTTCATTTTGCTGAGACTCCCACCTGAAAAGTAGAGGAAGGGAAACAGAAAAGGAATGTGGAGAAAGGAACAATCCTGAAGAGTGCCACAAAGAAGCAAGCCATCTTTATTATTTTATTTTTTTTTTGCACATGATTCATTGAAATGTCTTTCATTAGTAATTTATATTAAGAAACTATTTTCTAATTCAGGCATGAAAATGGCATCGGTTGATGGAGTATGTTTGGACAAAATTGGTTGCACTGGATATCAAGAGAAGCACAAAAGCGACAAGGAAACCTGTCCATTTCCTTGGGCTAGATTCCCTGAGAATTTGCTTCAGCAGGAGACATGTTTGGCCCTGGCTACTCTATTTGTGATTTTGAGATTGCTCTATTTCTTCTTCCCAACTTTGCGAGGATGTGCTCAATTAGCTTGGAGGAGGTGCGTCGTAAAATTGAGGAGTTTGTGGGAGCATCCTGTGGTTTACCTAAATCGAGCAATACCGTTGTTCAATTCCCTTAAAGAACCTTGCAAGAAAAGCAATTTGCAGGAAGGAGCTAAGAATGCCAAAGTATGGGCATCCAAGTCTTTAGCTTCTGTTTCATTTGGCGATGCAAGCTCAGGCCATGATCTGTTAGTAAGTTCTGCCAACTGATTTTTTTTGTTTCCATTTTTTTTTTTTTTGGCTCCCAGGACATGATAGCAGCATTTTAAAATATATTTAAGGGTACTGCAGAATCACCAATTGTTGGTCAGAGTTTATTCTTTTGAAATTTCTTGCTGCCTATTTAGGGTTCTTTGTGGGGCTCTATATCTTATGATGTGGCAAAGAATGCTCTATGTATGGCCGCTGTAATAATTAGTGCAATTTCGATGTAATGTAGATTAGAATTTGTTTCGACAGTCCAAGAACCGGAAAATAACAGTGGGTTTAAATCTATGTATAGCTCTTAACCGATGCCTGCTTGTGAATTTCATTCTTAGTGCATTAACTGCCTATTGCCTTAAGGTTTTCTCGTCTTCTCTTGACCTCGCACGATTCTAGAATCTGTTCTGCAAGTTTTCCATGGAGAGCTGATTTATTGAAACAGTTGAGCAGCATGATGGAAATATTTCCAAAGGTATAATTTTCTAATGAATGTCATTTTGAAATTAGTAAAAGAGAGAGTAGTCTATTTTTCGACTGCTTCCTGCAAAATGCAAGTCACTGAATGGTTCGATTCTGCATCAAAACAAAATAACACAGTGATAAAGATTCTAAGAACACAATACTGAATCTCGATCAAGAATGAAAAAAACTCTCTCATAATTATATTGATTTCAATAATAATAATCCACCGTTCAAAAATGAAAACATAGAGTTTATAAATACCATGAAATCCCTTAAACATGAAAAGAAAAAGGTTGATGGTAAGTTTGTCACATTTCGTGAAAGTTGGGGATGAGAAATACAATTTTTTTTTTATACCTTAACATGCTCCAATATTCATTTTTGTTCACACATTCTTCAATAAAATAATATTATACTTAAATCTAATTTTTTTTTTTTAACTACATATTTTTCATCATATCACGTCATAAAATGTTTGGTGAGATAGTAGACTCACTACAATGCTTGAAGGTAGGGATGGCAAAAAAGCTCGTCGACTCGGACGGCTCGGCTCGGCTCGAAAAAAGCTCTAGCCGGGCCCGTCTCGGGCTCGGGCCGAGCCTCATTTTTTTTCCCGGGCTCGGCTCGGCTCGGGCCTAAAAAAACTCGGCACAAAAAGCTCAAGCCAAACTCGAACTTTTTTTATTTAATTTATAACATGTAAAAATTGTAAAAATTTTAAATTTTTTAAGTAAAAAATGTAGATTTGACATAAAAATAAAATAAAACCCAAGCCGGGTCGGGTCGGGCTCAGCTCGGCCCGCTAAGGCTCGGGCAGAAAGCTCGAGCCGAACCTAATTTTTTTTGGCCGGGCTCAGCTCGGCTGGAGCCAAAAAAAGCTCGGGCTCGGCTCGAGCTTTTTTTTCCGACTCGGGCTCGGCTCGTTGCCACCACTACTTGAAGGGAAAAATCTGTTTGTTATATCATTAATTCCTCGTAGTAGAATTCCTCGTAGTAGAACGAACGGTTTGGACAAAATTGTTTTGTTCAAAAATGTTATATTTCTCCTATTAGTTTTAATTCAATATTTTATTTTCTTATTTGTAAATTAAAAATCATTGTTCTTGTTGAATTAAGGTAGATGAGTACCGTTTTGTTTTATGTTATACGGAATATGGAATTGAGAACCACCTTGCTATAAATTCTAAGAAAAATGTTACTTG